>CM062488.1:4787212-4888584 GCA_031479575.1 Coregonus ussuriensis
CTTCTTATTGGTGTCCTTTAGTAGTGGTTTCTTTTGCAGTAATCCGGCCATGGCCTAATTCACACAGTCTCCTCTGAACAGTTGATGTTGAGATGTGTCTGTTACTTATACCCTGTGAAGCATTTATTTGGGCTGTTGCAGTTAACTCTAATGAACTTATCCTCTGCAGCAGAGGTAACTCTGGGTCTTCCTTTCCTGTGGCGGTCCTCATGAGAGCCAGTTTCATCATAGCGCTTGATGGTTTTTGCGACTGCAGTTGAAGAAACGTTCAAAGTTCTTGACATTTTCCGGATTGACTGACCTTCGTGTCCTAAAGTAATGATGGACTGTCGTTTCTCTTTGCTTGTTTGAGCTGTTCTTGCCATAATATGGACTTGGTCTTTTACCAAACAGGGCTATCTTCTGTATACCAACCCTACATTGTCACAATACAACTGATTGGCTCAAACGCATTAAGAAGGAAATAAATTCCACAAATTAAATTTTAACAAGGCACACCTGTAAGTTGAAATGCATTCAAGGGGACTACCTCATGAAGCTGGTTGAGAGATTGCCAAGAGTGTGCAAAGCTGTCATCAAGGCAAAGGATGGCTACTTTCAAGAATCTCAAATCTAAAATCTATTTTGATTTGTTTAACACCTTTTTGGTTACTACATGATTCCACAGTGGTGGAAAAAGTACCCAATTGTAATACTTGAGTAAATGTATAGATACCTTAATAGAAAATGACTCAAGTGAAAGCGAAAGTCACCCAGTAAAAATAAAGAACAAGTTTTGACTGGTACAGTATGGTCACGCCCTGATGTATGGAACTCTTGTTTGTTTAGTCAGGGTGTGGGAATCTATGTGATGTTTTCTATGTGTAGGATCTAGATTCGTATTTCTATGTTTGGCCGGGTGTGATTCCCAATCAGAGGCAGCTGTCGCTCGTTGTCTCTGATTGGGGATCATACTGGGTGACTTATAGATCCAAGATGGCGTAGTAGTGCAGTTCTGTTTTTGTCGTGTGTCTGTAAATAGCCTGTAAATAGCCTGTTTTTTTGTATTTTTCGTACATATTTCCCTATCAGACTTTTCATCCTTCTACAAAATATACTTTCCTGCAACCCGCCTCACTCAATGTGGAACGGATTCTATTATTGACTTACCTTTTATCTAGAATCTCCAGTTGAAACTAGCTAGCCAGCTAACTAGCTACTTGCTATTAGCCACAGTTAGCGGTATTTCACCCAGAACATTGGATTTTTTTTTCTGCGGGATTAACTTAATCACTGGACATTAATCACCGGATCGCAACTAGCTAGCCGCAACCGAATGGATGTTGCTGTCTGGCTAATCACCACTGCCCCCGATGCAAGCACCAGTTAGCCTCGAGCTAGCCTAAATCCAGGCTCATACCTCTAGGTTTACCGGACGGGAGTAGCCAGCTAACTAGCTACTTGCTATCAGCTACCGTTAGCGGTTTTTCACCATTGTCCATGGCCTGCACCACTCACCAGCCAGCTCTAGTCTGGACTATTATTCGGCCAGTCTGCACTGTCTGCACAGCGCGTTATCGACACAGAACATATCAGTTTTTCTGCCGGAATCACTGAATCACTGGACCTTTAACTCCGGATTAATCGCTACCAGCTAGCTGCAACAAAATGGACGTTGTGGTCTGGCTAATCATCCTGACCTAGGCCCATCTCCCGGCTATCTACCTCTCTGTCAACCGGACGGGACCACCTAGTGTTGACACGGAGCCCCGTCGATCCTACACGACTGGTCTGCCGACGAAATCGTCTGATGTGGTTACGACGTCGATCACGAAGATTCCATCTGCTAGCCCCGGCCCGCTAGCACACGCTAGCCGTGGCCTCTTACTCGCTAGTGCTTTAGCAGCCTCCTAACTATCCTATTGCTGTTCACCGGACCTTATGATAACTCAGCTATACAGCTGATGTCTGCTGGACTGTTCCTTTTTACGGTACTACATCCTGTTTATGTTTAGCCTCAGCCCAAACATGGTTAGCTTATTGTTGTTTCGGTTATTTCTAATTGTACTATTTCACTGTAGATCCCCCAGCCCAGCTAAACCTGCCTTAGATAGCTCCTTTGTCCCACCCCCCATACACGCGGAGACCGACTCAATTGGTGCCTCCAGTGATGCTATCTCTTTCATTGTTACCCAACGCTTAGGTTTACCTCCACTTTACTCATATCCTTCCATATCCTTGTCTGTACATAATGCCCTGAATCTTTTCTACAACACCCGGAAATCTGCCCCCTTTATTCTATGTACCCAACGCACTAGAAGACCAGTTCTTAAAGCCTTTAGCCTTATCCTTATTCTAGTCCTCCTCTGTTCCTCTGGTGATGTAGAGGCTAACCCAGGCCCTGCAGCCCTCAGTATCACTCCTACTCCCCAGGCGCTATCATTTGCTGACTTCTGTAATCGCAAAAGTCTTGGTTTCTTGCACATAAATATCAGAAGTCTACTTCCTAAGTTTGAGTTATTCACTGCGTTAGCACACTCCGCCAACCCTGATGTTCTAGCAGTGTCTGAATCCTGTCTCAGGAAGTCCACCAAAAATTCTGAAATTTCCATCCCCAACTATAACATTTTCCATCTAGATAGAACTGCCAAAGGGGGTGGAGTTGCAATCTACTGTAGAGATAAACTGCAGAGCTCTATCATACTATCCAGGTCTGTGCCCAAACAGTTTGAGCTTCTACTTCTAAAAATCCACCTTTCCAGAAATAAGTCTCTCACTGTTGCCGCTTGCTACAGACCCCCCTCAGCCCCCAGCTGTGCCCTGGACACAATATGTGAATTGATTGCCCCCCATTTATCCTCAGAGTTCGTACTGCTTGGTGACCTAAATTGGGATATGCTTAATACCCCGGCCATCCTACAATCCAAACTAGATGCCCTCAATCTCACGCAAATTATCAACGAACCTACCAGGTACAACCCTAAGTCCGTAAACATGGGTACCCTCATAGATATCATCCTGACTAACATACCCTCTAAATACACCTCAGCTGTCTTCAACCAGGATCTCAGCGATCACTGCCTTATTGCCTGCGTCCGTAACGGGTCCGCGGTCAAACGACCACCCCTCATCACTGTCAAACGCTCCCTAAAACACTTTAGCGAGCAGGCCTTCCTAATTGACCTGGCCCAGGTATCCTGGATGGATATAGATCTCATTCCGTCAGTAGAGGATGCCTGGTTGTTCCTTAAAAGTAATTTCCTCTCAATCTTAAATAAACATGCCCCATTCAAAAAATACAGAACTAAGAACCGATATAGCCACTGGTTCTCCTCAGACTTGACTGCCCTTGACCAGCACAAAAACATCCTGTGGCGTACTGCATTAGCATCAAATAGCCCCCGCGATATGCAACTTTTCAGGGAAGTTAGGAACCAATATACACAAGCAGTCAGGAAAGCAAAGGCTAACTTTTTCAAACAGAAATTTGCATCCTGTAGCACTAACTCCAAAAAGTTTTGGGACACTGTAAAGTCCATGGAGAATAAGAGCACTTCCTCCCAGTTGCCCACTGCACTGAGGCTAGGAAACACTATCACCACCGATAAATCTACAGTAATCGAGAATTTCAACAAGCATTTTGCTACGGCTGGCCATGCTTTCAATCTGGCTACCACTATCCCGGCCACCAACTCTGCACCCTCCGCTGCAACTTGCCCATGCCCTCCCCGCTTCTCCTTCACACAAATTCAGACAGCTGATGTTCTGAAAGAGCTGCAAAATCTGGACCCCTACAAATCAGCTGGGCTAGACAATCTGGACCCTTTCTTTCTAAAACTAGCCGCCGAAATTGTCGCAACCCCTATTACTAGTCTGTTCAACCTCTCTTTCATAACTTCTGAGATCCCCAGAGATTGGAAAGCTGCCGCGGTCATCCCCCTCTTCAAAGGGGGGTGACACTCTAGATCCAAACTGCTACAGACCTATATCCATCCTGCCCTGCCTTTCGAAAGTATTTGAAAGCCAAGTTAACAAACAGATCACCGACCATTTCGAATACCACCATACCTTCTCCGCTATGCAATCCGGTTTCCGAGCTGGTCATGGGTGCACTTCAGCCACGCTCAAGGTCCTAAACGATATTATAACCGCGATTGATAATAGACAGTACTCTGCAGCCGTCTTCATCGACCTGGCTAAGGCTTTCGACTCTGTCAACCACCGCATTCTTATTGGCAGACTAAATAGCCTTGGTTTCTCAAATGACTGCCTCGCCTGGTTCACCAACTACTTCTCAGATAGAGTTCAGTGTGTCAAATCGGAGGGCCTGTTGTCTGGACCTATGGCAGTCTCTATGGGGGTGCCACAGGGTTCAATTCTTGGGCCGACACTTTTCTCCGTGTATTTCAATGATGTCGCTCTTGCTGCTGGTGACTCTCAGATCCACCTCTACGCAGACGACACCATTTTGTATACATCTGGCCCTTCATTGGACACTGTGTTAACAAACCTCCAAACGAGCTTCAATGCCATACAACACTCCTTCAGTAGCCTCCAACTGCTCTTAAACACTAGTAAAACTAAATGCATGCTTTTCAATCGAACGCTGCTGGCACCCGCCCACCCGACTAGAATCACCACTCTCGACGGGTCTGACCTAGAGTATGTGGACAACTACAAATACCTAGGTGTCTGGTTAGACTGTAAACTCTCCTTCCAGACTCACATAAAGAATCTCCAATCCAAAGTTAAATCTAGAATCGGAACCTATTTCAAACAAAGCCTCCTTCACTCATGCTGCCAAACATGTCCTCGTAAAACTGACTATCCTACCGATCCTTGACTTCGGCGATGTCATTTACAAAATAGCCTCCAACACTCTACTCAGCAAATTGGATGTAGTCTATCACAGTGCCATCCGTTTTGTCTCCAAAGCCCCTTACACTACCCACCACTGTGACCTGTACGCTCTTGTTGGCTGGTCCTCACTACATGTTCGTCGTCAAACCCACTGGCTCCAGGCCATCTATAAATCACTGCTAGGCAAATCCCCGCCTTATCTTAGCTCATTGGTCACCATAGCAGCACCCACCCGTAGTCTGCGCTCCAGCAGGTATATCTCACTGGTCATTCCCAAAGCCAACACCTCATTTGGCCGCCATTCCTTCCAGTTCTCCAATGACTGGAACGAATTGCAAAAATCTCTGAAGCTGGAGACTCTTATCTCCCTCACTAACTTTAAGCATCAGTTGTCAGAGCACCTTACCGATCACTGCACCTGTTCACAGCCCATCTGAAATTAGCCCACCCAACTACCTCATCCCTATATTGCTATTTATTTTGCTCTTTTGCACCCCAGTATCTCTATTTGCACATAATCTCTTGCACATCTAGCATTCCAGTGTTAATACTATTGTAATTATTTTGCACTATAGCCTATTTATTGCCTTACCTCCATAACTTGCTACATTTGCACACACTGTATATATATTTTCTGTTGTATTTTTGACTTTATGTTTTTTACCCCATATGTAACTCTGTGTTGTTTTTATCGCACTGCTTGCTTTATCTTGGCCAGGTCGCAGTTGTAAATGAGAACTTGTTCTCAACTGGCTTACCTGGTTAAATAAAGGTGAAATAAAATAAAAATTAAAAAAAATACTTAAGTAGCCTGTTTGCCTACTATGTTTGTGGGATCTGGTTCCTGTGTTTGTCTTGTATTGTGTATAGCCTTGGACTTCACGTTAGGGTTGTTGTTGTTGTTGTTTTGTTGTTGTTGTTGTTGCTGGTGTGTTTATTATTTAATAAACATGTTCACATCGCACGCTGCACATTGGTCTGACCCGTCTCTCAACGATCATGACAGAAGATCCCACCAAAAACGGGCCAAGCAGCGTGCCCAAGAGCAGCAGACACCCTGGACACAGGTGGGGAAGAGTTTCTGGACATGGGAGGAGATTTTGGCAGGGAAAGGACCCTGGGCGAAGGAGGAGGCCCAGGCAAGAGAGGAACACAGAAGGCGTCGGCCGAGGAGGAAGCCCGCAAGACAGCCCCAAGAAAAAAATGTGGGGGGCTAAAAGGGTGGTCGGGGATCGATAGTGAAGAGCCCCAACCACTGCACTCGTGGGGGCTCAATGAGGAGTCCTCACTGGAGGAGGACTGGCCGCGCAGAGAGTAAAGGACTGGTACAGTCGTAGACCTCCAGTGTCGGTTCCCAGTCCGGTACACCTCGTGCCTGCTCCTCGCACCAAGCCAGTGGTGCGTGTATCCAGTCCGGTACGCACCGTACCTGTTCCCCGCATCAGGCCAGTGGTGCGTGTCCCCAGTCCGGCCCGGCCCGTTCCTGCTCCGCGCACCAGTCCAGTGGTGCGTGTTCCCAGTTCGGCCCGGCCAGTTCCTGCTCCTCGCACCAGACCTGTGGTGCGTGTTCCCAGTCTGCCCCGGCCCGTGCCTGCTCCTCGCACCAAGCCAGTGGTGCGTGTTCCCAGTCCGGCACGGCCCGTGCCCGTTCCACCGGTGCCTGGTTCAGCACCGGTCAGCTGCTCCACTCCGGAGTCAGAGCAGTCCGCTCCACCGGTGCCAAGTCCAACTCCGGTCAGCGGCTCCACTCCGGAGCCAGAGCAGTCCGCTCCACCGGTGCCCAGTCCAGCTCCGGTCAGCGGTTCCACTCCGGAGCCAGAGTGGTCCGCTCCACCCGGTCCAGTCCAGCTCCGGTCAGCGGCTCCATTCCGGAACCAGAGTAGTCCGCTCCACCAGTGCCCAATCCAGCCCCGGTCAGCGGATCCATTCCGGAGCCAGAGTAGTCCGCTCCACCGGTTTCCAGTCCAGCTCCAGTCAGCGGCTCCACTCCAGACCCAGAAGTCAGCCCCTCTCCAGGTTCGGGGTCTCCCACACCAGGGTCCAGACAGGGCTTGGTGCATTGTGGGAGGAAGGAGAGGGGAAGAATCGCACCGAGGTCCAGACCAGACCAGGGGCGTTACAGGGAGGCGGAGAGTGAGAGGTCGTCACGCCCGGAGCCGGACTCGTTTTTTAACAATTCCTGACATTTAATCGTAGTAAAAATTCCCTGTCTTAGGTCAGTTAGGATCACCACTTTATTTTAAGAATGTGAAATGTCAAATAGTAGAGAAAATGATTTATTTCACCTTTTAGTCCTTTCACCACATTCCCAGTGGGTCAGAAGTTTACATACACTCAATTACTATTTGGTAGCATTGCCTTTAAATTGTTTAACTTGGGTCAAATGTTTCGGGTAGCCTTCCACAAGCTTCCCACAATAAGTTGGGTGAATTTTGGCCCATTCCTCCTGATAGAGCTGGTGTAACTGAGTTAGGTTTGTAGGCCTCCTTGCTCGCACATGCTTTTTCAGTTCTGCCCACACATTTTCTATAGGATTGAGGTCAGGGCTTTATGATGGCCACTCCAATACCTTTACTTTGTTGTCCTTAAGCCATTTTGCCACAACTTTGGAAGTATGCTTGGGGTCATTGTCCATTTGGAAGACCCATTTGCGACCAAGCTTTAACTTCCTGACTGATGTCTTGAGATGTTGCTTCAATATATCCAAATCATTTTCCTTCCTCATGATGCCATCTATTTTGTGAAGTGCACCAGTCCCTCCTGCAGCAAAGCACCCCCACAGCATGATGTTGCCACCCCCGTGCTTCACAGTTGGGATGGTGTTCTTCGGCTTGCAAGCGACCCCCTTTTTCCTCCAAACATAACGATAGTCATTATGGCCAAACAGTTCTATTTTTGTTTCATCAGACCAGAGGACATTTCTTGAAAGAGTTTGATCTTTGTCCCCATGTGCAGTTGCAAACTGTAGTCTGGCTTTTTTATGGTGGTTTTGGAGCTGTGGCTTCTTCCTTGCTGAGCAGCCTTTCAGGTTATGTCGATATAGGACTCGTTTTACTGTGAAAATAGATACTTTTGTAGCTGTTTCCTCCAGCATCTTCACAAGGTCCTTTGCTGTTGTTCTGGGATTGATTTGCACTTTTCGCACCAAAGTACGTTCATCTCTAGGAGACAGAACGCGTCTCCTTCCTGAGCGGTATGATGGCTGCGTGGTCCCATGGTGTTTATACTTGCATTCTATTGTTTGTACAGATGAACGTGGTACCTTCAGGTGTTTGGATATTGCACCCAAAGGATGAACCAGACTTGTGTGGTCTACCATTTTTTTCTGAGGTCTTGGCTGATTTCTTTTGATTTTCCCATGATGTCAAGCAAAGAGGCACTGAGTTTGAAGGTAGGCCTTGAAATACGTCCACAAGTACACCTCCAATTGAGCAAATTATGTCAATTAGCCTATCAGAAGCTTCATTTTCTGGAATTTTCCAAGCTGTTTAAAGGCACAGTCAACTTAGTGTATGTAAACTTCTGATCCACTGGAATTGTGATACAGTGAATTATAAGTGAAATAATCTGTCTGTACTTGTGTCATGCACAAAGTAGATGTCCTAACCGACTTGCCAAAACTATAGTTTGTTAACAAGAAATTTGTGGAGTGGTTGAAAAACTAGTTTTAATGACTCCAACCTAAGTGTATGTAAACTTCCGACTTCAACTGAATATATAAAATATATTAAACTTTATTGAATGTTTTTTTGTCCAAATATGCTAACATATGCATTTCTTGGCAGTGACTTTTCTACCAAAACCAAAGTGTGAATTGCAGTCACTCAATATGTTGACCTCTTAAGGATCGGACCCTTTTTTATCAATTGTCGCCTAAAATGACATACTCAAATCTAACTGCCTGTAGCTCAGGACTTGAAGCAAGGATATGTATATTCTTGATACCATTTGAAAAGAAACACTTTGAAGTTTGTGGAAATGTGAATTAAAGTAGGAGAATATAACAAATTAGATCTGGTAGAAGATAAAACAAACAAAAAAACATGCGTTTTGTAATTTTATTTTTTGTTCCATCATCTTTGAAATGGAAGAGAAAGGCCACAATATAATATTGCAGTTTAGGTGTAATTTACATTCTGGCCAATAGATGGCAGCAGTGTGTGTGCAGAGTTTCAGATTGATCCAGTGAAGCATTGCAATACTGGACTACTTTGTATCAAGTCTGCCCAAATGTGCTGAATTGGTCAATTGATACATTTTCAAATACCTAACTGTAGAGAACATACAAAAATGATATGGTAATACAAAATGTAAGTTTACACACTCCCAGGAATGTCATACATGATGGATCATTAGCTTATACACTAACTTTCACACATCTAGATGGCCGGGCGGGGTGGGTGTGGAGCCAGAGACAGCAGGGGTTCAAACTGTAGAACCCAGTTCCTATATTTAAATATAAAAATTTATTTTATCGAACAAAACTATGCTACATTTTATCTCTGGGACCCTTAGGATGACAAATCAGAGCAAGATGACTGAATGTAAGTACATTATTTACCTTCAGAGGTGAATGTATCAAACCAGTTGCCGTGATATTTTTTGTTGTTGTTGTGCACTCTCCTCAAACAATAGCATGGGATTTTTTTTCACTGTAATAGCTACTGTAAATTGGACAGTGCAGTTAGATGCACATGAATTTAAGCTTTCTGCCCATATAAGACATGTCTGTGTCCTGGAAAGCTTGCTGTTACTTACAACAGTAATGCTAATCACATTAGCGCACGTTAGCTCAACCGTCCAGTATACGGGACACCCCATCCCATCGATGTTAACTAAAATCTCATGTAATACGGTCAGCTGTATGATTCATTTCTGGATCCAAACATTGGATAATTGGGAGTTCCGGTTTACAAAGTGC
This sequence comes from Coregonus ussuriensis, assembly GCA_031479575.1. Classification (NCBI taxonomy): domain Eukaryota; kingdom Metazoa; phylum Chordata; class Actinopteri; order Salmoniformes; family Salmonidae; genus Coregonus; species Coregonus ussuriensis. The sequence continues at coordinate 4,796,973 of CM062488.1, forward strand.
TGCCAATATTTTTAAGGTTGGGAAGGGGGTGCATAATTTTTCTCGATTTGGACCCCCCCCCTCCCTCCAGTAATTTTCAAACGGTCCCTTACTTAATGCAGTCATCAGTGGCAGAGAGACCTGAATTGGTGAACATTTTATCTTATTCGCACCCAGCCAATACATTCTGTAAGACTACGCCACACAACCTCCATCATGGTTCTTCGAGCCAATATGATCCTCAGAGAAGATGTGTGTATGTATGTGTGTGTGTGTGTGTGTGTGTGTGTGTGTGTGTGTGTGTGTGTGAGTGGGAGTGTGTGTGCGTGAGCATGTGTGCACGCGTGTGGGTGTGCGTGTGTGTGTGTGTGTGTGCGTGTGTGTGTGTGGGTGTGCGTGTGTGTGTGTGTGTGTTGGGCGTGTGTGTGTGTGTTGGGTGAGCATGTGTGGGTGTTCTAGACACTATGATCCTCTGGCACAATACATTCTCCATGCCTCTGAGGTTCACTTCACCAGTCAAATAATCCTTTCGACCAACACAGACAACCTAAACATCCTCTTTCACCTGTGTGCCTTATACAATGCCCACAATAATTATTTCTCAGGTTTGGGGCAGAAAGAGATGTCTGAGAAAGTGGTTCCGAAGTGGTTCCGAAGTGGTTTTGGAAAAGTGTCTCAGTACTTTCAGGACAATCTCTGCCTGCGTCCCAAATCGCACCCTATTCCCTTACATAGTGCTCTACTTTTGACCCAGGGCATATAGGGATCTGGTCAAAAAAGTAGTGCACTAAATTGGGATATGGTTGCAATTTGGAGCGAATACCCCTGGTTTCTGCCGGGGGGGTCTTTGGCTGGTGTCTGCCGGGGTCTATTCAGAGCAGTAGTGGCGACCTTGGCCAGCTCTTAACTACCTCAACAACTACCTCTTGTTCTCTCCTGCTGTGCTGGTAATGGTTTTACAGAGCCTTTCACATTGTCCCGGCTGTATACCGGCTTTATAGGCTCCTGGTGATTGTTAAATCACAGACGCTCCAAGTCGCTTCAGTCCTCTAATCTAGGAGTGGAGAGGGGTGGGTGTTTTGTCAACTGTGACAAATTGAATTAAGCTAATTAAAATGGTGTATGTTTTCATCAAAATAAGTGAGCATGTAATTATTTGTTTTTTTATTTTACTTCTTGTACTGTTCATATAGTGTCACTGCAGTAGATAACTAATATGATTGGACGTTTTTCCAGCGTAGAGTTTCAATTACTTTCACATGTCACCAAACAAGCTTAATAAACTGAACGGATACTGAAGAGCAAGATACTGTGGTACTGTGATACTGTGGTACTGTGGTACTGTGGTACTCTGATACTGTGATACTGTGGTACTGTGATACTGTGGTACTGTGGTACTGTGGTACTCTGATACTGTGATACTGTGATACTCTGATACTGTGATACTGTGATACTGTGATACTGTGGTACTCTGATACTCTGATACTGTGATACTGTGGTACTGTGATACTGTGATACTGTGATACTGTGGTACTCTGATACTCTGATACTGTGATACTGTGGTACTGTGATACTGTGGTACTCTGATACTGTGGTACTGTGGTACTCTGATACTGTGATACTGTGGTACTGTGATACTGTGATACTGTGGTACTGTGATACTGTGATACTGTGGTACTGTGATACTGTGATACTGTGATACTTTGATACTGTGATACTGTGATACTGTGATACTCTGATACTGTGATACTCTGATACTCTGATGCTGTGATACTGTGCAGGTTTTTATTTTATTTTAACATATCACCAAACCAAAAGATATGATGTAGTATTCTCCTCACAATGTCCTTCCATATGATCATTCTAACCATTTTTCTCTCAGTACTCTTTCTTTAGCTCTGTAAGAAACCCCACCACAAGCCCAATCATCATAGCTCGTCTCCTCCATGGGGATTGATGTTCTAGACCTGTACACTGTGATCTGTAAATCACACAAATTGCAGTTATTAGGGAAAGAAAAATATATAGATGGGGGAAAAAATCTGAAATACATTTATCTAATCCTCTCTGAAGATCTACCATTGAGCAGTTTAATCAATGAAGGTGTTTTAAGAGAAGCACCTTATCTGGTCACTTTGACATGAACCTTCCATAAAACCATTACAGGCATTGTTAAATGTCCCCCAGTCAATAATGCTGATTCAAACCCCCTATTGTATATAGCTGTAAAGAAATGGGTATTCATATTATTGGTCGAATGGTACGGACAGTCTTTATGACGGGCTATTAGAAGTTGGAAAAGTAAATAATCTGACTGAGATGTTTCACTCTAAAATCAGTTATGTTTCAATCTGCTATCAGTTATGTTTCACTCTAAAATCAGTTATGTTTCACTCTAAAATCAGTTAAGTTTCAATCTGCTATCAGTTATGTTTCACTCTGCTATCAGTTACGTTTCAATCTGCTATCAGTTATGTTGTCTCTGCTATCAGTTCGGTGGCCTCTGCTATCAGTTATGTTTCACTCTAAAATCAGTTAAGTTTCAATCTGCTATCAGTTATGTTTTACTCTGCTATCAGTTACGTTTCAATCTGCTATCAGTTATGTTGTCTCTGCTATCAGTTCGGTGGCCTCTGCTATCAGTTCTGTGGCCTCTGCTATCAGTTATGTGGCCGGAATGGAAATCACTGCTATCAGTTATGTGGCCTCTGCTATCAGATATTTGGTCTCTGCTATCAGTTATTCTGCCATTCTGTAATTAGACCACCCAACTACCTCATCCCCATATTGTTATTTATTTTGCTAATTTGCACCCCAGTATCTCTATTTGCACATCATCTTTTGCACATCTATCATTCCAGTGTTAATTACGAAATTGTAACTATTTTTGCACTATGGCCTATTTATTGCCTTACCTCCATAACTTACTACATTCGCACACACTGTATATATATTTTCTGTTGTATTTTTGACTTTATGTTTTGTTTTACCCCATATGTAACTCTGTGTTGCTGTTGTTTTTAATCGCACTGCTTTGCTTTATCTTGGCCAGGTCGCAGTTGTAAATGAGAACTTGTTCTCAAATGGCTTACCTGGTTAAATAAAGGTGAAATAAAAAATAAAAATAAAATATGTAAACTGCTATCAGTTAAGTTTCACTCTGCTGTCAGCTATGTTTCACTCTGCTATCAGCTAATTTGTCTCTGCTATCAGTTATGTTGTCTCTGCTATCAGAAATGTGGCTTTCTTTATCAGTTCTGTGGCCGTTGATATAAGTTATGTGGCCTCTGCTATCAATTATGTGGTCTTTGCTATCAGTTATATGGACACTGATATCAGTTATGTTTCACTCTGCTATAGGTTATGTTTCACTCTGCTATCAGTTATGTTTCACTCTGCTATCAGTTATGTTTCACTCTGCTATCAGTTATGTTTCACTCTGCTATCAGTTATGTTTCACTCTGCTGTCAGTTATGTTTCACTCTGCTATCAGTTATGTTTCACTCTGCTATCAGTTATGTTTCACTCTGCTATCAGTTATGTTTCACTCTGCTATCAGTTATGTTTCATTCTGCTATCAGTTATGTTTCACTCTGCTGTCAGTTATGTTTCACTCTGCTATCAGTTATGTTTCACTCTGCTATCAGTTATGTTTCACTCTGCTATCAGTTATGTTTCACTCTGCTATCAGTTATGTTTCAATCTGCTATCAGTTATGTTTCACTCTGCTATCAGTTATGTTTCAATCTGCTATCAGTTATGTTTCACTCTGCTATCAGTTATGTTTCACTCTGCTATCAGTTATGTTTCACTCTGCTATCAGTTATGTTTCACTCTGCTATCAGTTATGTTTCACTCTGCTATCAGTTATGTTTCACTCTGCTGTCAGTTATGTTTCAATCTGCTATCAGTTATGTGGCGTCTGCTATCAGCTATGTTGTCTCTGCTATCAGTTATGTTTCACTCTGTTATCAGTTATGTTTCACTCTGCTATCAGTTATGTTTCACTCTGCTGTCAGTTATGTTTCACTCTGCTATCAGTTATGTTTCACTCTGCTATCAGTTATGTTTCACTCTGCTATCAGCTATGTTGTCTCTGCTATCAGTTATTTTTCACTCTGCTATCAGTTATGTTTCACTCTGCTAATAGTTATGTTTCACTCTGCTATCAGTTATGTTTCACTCTGCTATCAGTTATGTTTCACTCTGCTATCAGTTATGTTTCACTCTGCTATCAGTTATGTTTCACTCTGCTATCAGTTATGTTTCAATCTGCTGTCAGTTATGTTTCAATCTGCTATCAGTTATCTGGCGTCTGCTATCAGCTATGTTGTCTCTGCTATCAGTTATGTTTCACTCTGTTATCAGTTATGTTTCACTCTGCTATCAGTTATGTTTCACTCTGCTATCAGTTATGTTTCACTCTGCTATCAGTTATGTTTCACTCTGCTATCAGTTATGTTTCAATCTGCTATCAGTTATGTTTCACTCTGCTATCAGTTATGTTTCAATCTGCTATCAGTTATGTTTCACTCTGCTATCAGTTATGTTTCACTCTGCTATCAGTTATGTTTCACTCTGCTATCAGTTATGTTTCACTCTGCTATCAGTTATGTTTCACTCTGCTATCAGTTATGTTTCACTCTGCTGTCAGTTATGTTTCAATCTGCTATCAGTTATGTGGCGTCTGCTATCAGCTATGTTGTCTCTGCTATCAGTTATGTTTCACTCTGTTATCAGTTATGTTTCACTCTGCTATCAGTTATGTTTCACTCTGCTGTCAGTTATGTTTCACTCTGCTATCAGTTATGTTTCACTCTGCTATCAGTTATGTTTCACTCTGCTATCAGCTATGTTGTCTCTGCTATCAGTTATTTTTCACTCTGCTATCAGTTATGTTTCACTCTGCTAATAGTTATGTTTCACTCTGCTATCAGTTATGTTTCACTCTGCTATCAGTTATGTTTCACTCTGCTATCAGTTATGTTTCACTCTGCTATCAGTTATGTTTCACTCTGCTATCAGTTATGTTTCACTCTGCTATCAGTTATGTTTCACTCTGCTATCAGTTATGTTTCACTCTGCTATCAGTTATGTTTCAATCTGCTGTCAGTTATGTTTCAATCTGCTATCAGTTATCTGGCGTCTGCTATCAGCTATGTTGTCTCTGCTATCAGTTATGTTTCACTCTGTTATCAGTTATGTTTCACTCTGCTATCAGTTATGTTTCACTCTGCTGTCAGTTATGTTTCACTCTGCTATCAGTTATGTTACACTCTGATATCAGTTATGTTTCACTCTGCTATCAGTTATGTTTCACTCTGCTGTCAGTTATGTTTCACTCTGCTGTCAGTTATGTTTCACTCTGCTATCAGTTATGTTTCACTCTGCTATCAGTTATGTTTCACTCTGCTATCAGTTATGTTTCACTCTGCTATCAGTTATGTTTCACTCTGCTATCAGTTATGTTTCACTCTGCTATCAGTTATGTTTCACTCTGCTATCAGTTATGTTTCAATCTGCTATCAGTTATGTTTCACTCTGCTATCAGTTATGTTTCACTCTGCTATCAGTTATGTTTCACTCTGCTGTCAGTTATGTTTCACTCTGCTATCAGTTATGTGGCGTCTGCTATCAGCTATGTTGTCTCTGCTATCAGTTATGTTTCACTCTGTTATCAGTTATGTTTCACTCTGCTATCAGTTATGTTTCACTCTGCTGTCAGTTATGTTTCACTCTGCTATCAGTTATGTTTCACTCTGCTATCAGTTATGTTTCACTCTGCTATCAGCTATGTTGTCTCTGCTATCAGTTATTTTTCACTCTGCTATCAGTTATGTTTCACTCTGCTAATAGTTATGTTTCACTCTGCTATCAGTTATGTTTCACTCTGCTATCAGTTATGTTTCACTCTGCTATCAGTTATGTTTCACTCTGCTATCAGTTATGTTTCACTCTGCTATCAGTTATGTTTCACTCTGCTGTCAGTTATGTTTCACTCTGCTATCAGTTATGTTTCACTCTGCTATCAGTTATGTTTCACTCTGCTATCAGTTATGTTTCACTCTGCTATCAGTTATGTTTCACTCTGCTATCAGTTATGTTTCAATCTGCTGTCAGTTATGTTTCAATCTGCTATCAGTTATCTGGCGTCTGCTATCAGCTATGTTGTCTCTGCTATCAGCTATGTTGTCTCTGCTATCAGTTATGTTTCACTCTGTTATCAGTTATGTTTCACTCTGCTATCAGTTATGTTTCACTCTGCTGTCAGTTATGTTTCACTCTGCTATCAGTTATGTTTCACTCTGCTATCAGTTATGTTTCACTCTGCTATCAGCTATGTTGTCTCTGCTATCAGTTATTTTTCACTCTGCTATCAGTTATGTTTCACTCTGCTAATAGTTATGTTTCACTCTGCTATCAGTTATGTTTCACTCTGCTATCAGTTATGTTTCACTCTGCTATCAGTTATGTTTCACTCTGCTATCAGTTATGTTTCACTCTGCTATCAGTTATGTTTCACTCTGCTGTCAGTTATGTTTCACTCTGCTATCAGTTATGTTTCACTCTGCTATCAGTTATGTTTCACTCTGCTATCAGTTATGTTTCACTCTGCTGTCAGTTATGTTTCACTCTGCTATCAGTTATGTTACACTCTGATATCAGTTATGTTTCACTCTGCTATCAGTTATGTTTCACTCTGCTGTCAGTTATGTTTCACTCTGCTGTCAGTTATGTTTCACTCTGCTATCAGTTATGTTTCACTCTGCTATCAGTTATGTTTCACTCTGCTATCAGTTATGTTTCACTCTGCTATCAGTTATGTTTCACTCTGCTATCAGTTATGTTTCACTCTGCTATCAGTTATGTTTCATTCTGCTATCAGTTATGTTTCACTCTGCTATCAGTTATGTTTCAATCTGCTATCAGTTATGTTTCACTCTGCTATCAGTTATGTTTCACTCTGCTATCAGTTATTTTTCACTCTGCTATCAGTTATGTTTCACTCTGCTATCAGTTATGTTTCACTCTGCTATCAGTTATGTTTCACTCTGCTGTCAGTTATGTTTCAATCTGCTATCAGTTATGTGGCGTCTGCTATCAGCTATGTTGTCTCTGCTATCAGTTATGTTTCACTCTGTTATCAGTTATGTTTCACTCTGCTATCAGTTATGTTTCACTCTGCTATCAGCTATGTTGTCTCTGCTATCAGTTATTTTTCACTCTGCTATCAGTTATGTTTCACTCTGCTAATAGTTATGTTTCACTCTGCTATCAGTTATGTTTCACTCTGCTATCAGTTATGTTTCACTCTGCTATCAGTTATGTTTCACTCTGCTATCAGTTATGTTTCACTCTGCTATCAGTTATGTTTCACTCTGCTGTCAGTTATGTTTCACTCTGCTATCAGTTATGTTTCACTCTGCTATCAGTTATGTTTCACTCTGCTATCAGTTATGTTTCACTCTGCTATCAGTTATGTTTCACTCTGCTATCAGTTATGTTTCAATCTGCTGTCAGTTATGTTTCAATCTGCTATCAGTTATCTGGCATCTGCTATCAGCTATGTTGTCTCTGCTATCAGTTATGTTTCACTCTGTTATCAGTTATGTTTCACTCTGCTATCAGTTATGTTTCACTCTGCTGTCAGTTATGTTTCACTCTGCTATCAGTTATGTTATACTCTGATATCAGTTATGTTTCACTCTGCTATCAGTTATGTTTCACTCTGCTGTCAGTTATGTTTCACTCTGCTGTCAGTTATGTTTCACTCTGCTATCAGTTATGTTTCACTCTGCTATCAGTTATGTTTCACTCTGCTATCAGTTATGTTTCACTCTGCTATCAGCTATGTTGTCTCTGCTATCAGTTATGTTTCACTCTGTTATCAGTTATGTTTCACTCTGCTATCAGTTATGTTTCACTCTGCTATCAGTTATGTTTCACTCTGCTTTCAGCTATGTTGTCTCTGCTATCAGTTATGTTTCACTCTGCTATCAGTTATGTTTCAGTCTGCTAATAGGTATGTTTCACTCTGCTATCAGTTATGTTTCACTCTGCTATCAGTTATGTTTCACTCTGCTGTCAGTTATGTTTCACTCTGCTATCAGTTATGTTTCACTCTGCTATCAGTTATGTTTCACTCTGCTATCAGTTATGTTTCACTCTGCTATCAGTTATGTTTCAGTCTGCTAATAGGTATGTTTCACTCTGCTGTCAGTTATGTTTCACTCTGCTATCAGTTATGTTTCACTCTGCTATCAGTTATGTTTCACTCTGCTATCAGTTATGTTTCACTCTGCTATCAGTTATGTTTCACTCTGCTATCAGTTATGTTTCAATCTGCTGTCAGTTATGTTTCAATCTGCTATCAGTTATCTGGCGTCTGCTATCAGCTATGTTGTCTCTGCTATCAGCTATGTTGTCTCTGCTATCAGTTATGTTTCACTCTGTTATCAGTTATGTTTCACTCTGCTATCAGTTATGTTTCACTCTGCTGTCAGTTATGTTTCACTCTGCTATCAGTTATGTTTCACTCTGCTATCAGTTATGTTTCACTCTGCTATCAGCTATGTTGTCTCTGCTATCAGTTATTTTTCACTCTGCTATCAGTTATGTTTCACTCTGCTAATAGTTATGTTTCACTCTGCTATCAGTTATGTTTCACTCTGCTATCAGTTATGTTTCACTCTGCTATCAGTTATGTTTCACTCTGCTATCAGTTATGTTTCACTCTGCTATCAGTTATGTTTCACTCTGCTGTCAGTTATGTTTCACTCTGCTATCAGTTATGTTTCACTCTGCTATCAGTTATGTTTCACTCTGCTATCAGTTATGTTTCACTCTGCTGTCAGTTATGTTTCACTCTGCTATCAGTTATGTTACACTCTGATATCAGTTATGTTTCACTCTGCTATCAGTTATGTTTCACTCTGCTGTCAGTTATGTTTCACTCTGCTGTCAGTTATGTTTCACTCTGCTATCAGTTATGTTTCACTCTGCTATCAGTTATGTTTCACTCTGCTATCAGTTATGTTTCACTCTGCTATCAGTTATGTTTCACTCTGCTATCAGTTATGTTTCACTCTGCTATCAGTTATGTTTCATTCTGCTATCAGTTATGTTTCACTCTGCTATCAGTTATGTTTCAATCTGCTATCAGTTATGTTTCACTCTGCTATCAGTTATGTTTCACTCTGCTATCAGTTATTTTTCACTCTGCTATCAGTTATGTTTCACTCTGCTATCAGTTATGTTTCACTCTGCTATCAGTTATGTTTCACTCTGCTGTCAGTTATGTTTCAATCTGCTATCAGTTATGTGGCGTCTGCTATCAGCTATGTTGTCTCTGCTATCAGTTATGTTTCACTCTGTTATCAGTTATGTTTCACTCTGCTATCAGTTATGTTTCACTCTGCTATCAGCTATGTTGTCTCTGCTATCAGTTATTTTTCACTCTGCTATCAGTTATGTTTCACTCTGCTAATAGTTATGTTTCACTCTGCTATCAGTTATGTTTCACTCTGCTATCAGTTATGTTTCACTCTGCTATCAGTTATGTTTCACTCTGCTATCAGTTATGTTTCACTCTGCTATCAGTTATGTTTCACTCTGCTGTCAGTTATGTTTCACTCTGCTATCAGTTATGTTTCACTCTGCTATCAGTTATGTTTCACTCTGCTATCAGTTATGTTTCACTCTGCTATCAGTTATGTTTCACTCTGCTATCAGTTATGTTTCAATCTGCTGTCAGTTATGTTTCAATCTGCTATCAGTTATCTGGCATCTGCTATCAGCTATGTTGTCTCTGCTATCAGTTATGTTTCACTCTGTTATCAGTTATGTTTCACTCTGCTATCAGTTATGTTTCACTCTGCTGTCAGTTATGTTTCACTCTGCTATCAGTTATGTTATACTCTGATATCAGTTATGTTTCACTCTGCTATCAGTTATGTTTCACTCTGCTGTCAGTTATGTTTCACTCTGCTGTCAGTTATGTTTCACTCTGCTATCAGTTATGTTTCACTCTGCTATCAGTTATGTTTCACTCTGCTATCAGTTATGTTTCACTCTGCTATCAGCTATGTTGTCTCTGCTATCAGTTATGTTTCACTCTGTTATCAGTTATGTTTCACTCTGCTATCAGTTATGTTTCACTCTGCTATCAGTTATGTTTCACTCTGCTTTCAGCTATGTTGTCTCTGCTATCAGTTATGTTTCACTCTGCTATCAGTTATGTTTCAGTCTGCTAATAGGTATGTTTCACTCTGCTATCAGTTATGTTTCACTCTGCTATCAGTTATGTTTCACTCTGCTGTCAGTTATGTTTCACTCTGCTATCAGTTATGTTTCACTCTGCTATCAGTTATGTTTCACTCTGCTATCAGTTATGTTTCACTCTGCTATCAGTTATGTTTCACTCTGCTATCAGTTATGTTTCACTCTGCTATCAGTTATGTTTCACTCTGCTGTCAGTTATGTTTCAATCTGCTATCCGTTATGTGGCGTCTGCTATCAGCTATGTTGTCTCTGCTATCAGTTATGTTTCACTCTGTTATCAGTTATGTTTCACTCTGCTATCAGTTATGTTTCACTCTGCTATCAGTTATGTTTCACTCTGCTATCAGTTATGTTTCACTCTGCTTTCAGCTATGTTGTCTCTGCTATCAGTTATGTTTCACTCTGCTATCAGTTATGTTTCAGTCTGCTAATAGGTATGTTTCACTCTGCTATCAGTTATGTTTCACTCTGCTATCAGTTATGTTTCACTCTGCTGTCAGTTATGTTTCACTCTGCTATCAGTTATGTTTCACTCTGCTATCAGTTATGTTTCACTCTGCTATCAGTTATGTTTCACTCTGCTATCAGTTATGTTTCAATCTGCTGTCAGTTATGTTTCAATCTGCTATCAGTTATGTGGCGTCTGCTATCAGCTATGTTGTCTCTGCTATCAGTTATGTTTCACTCTGTTATCAGTTATGTTTCACTCTGCTATCAGTTATGTTTCACTCTGCTGTCAGTTATGTTTCACTCTGCCATCAGTTATGTTACACTCTGATATCAGTTATGTTTCACTCTGCTATCAGTTATGTTTCACTCTGCTGTCAGTTATGTTTCACTCTGCTGTCAGTTATGTTTCACTCTGCTATCAGTTATGTTTCACTCTGCTATCAGTTATGTTTCACTCTGCTATCAGTTATGTTTCACTCTGCTATCAGTTATGTTTCACTCTGCTGTCAGTTATGTTTCACTCTGCTATCAGTTATGTTACACTCTGATATCAGTTATGTTTCACTCTGCTATCAGTTATGTTTCAATCGGCTATCCGTTATGTGGCGTGTGCTATCAGCTATGTTGTCTCTGCTATCAGTTATGTTTCACTCTGTTATCAGTTATGTTTCACTCTGCTATCAGTTATGTTTCACTCTGCTATCAGTTATGTTTCACTCTGCTATCAGTTATGTTTCACTCTGCTTTCAGCTATGTTGTCTCTGCTATCAGTTATGTTTCACTCTGCTATCAGTTATGTTTCAGTCTGCTAATAGGTATGTTTCACTCTGCTATCAGTTATGTTTCACTCTGCTATCAGTTATGTTTCACTCTGCTGTCAGTTATGTTTCACTCTGCTATCAGTTATGTTTCACTCTGCTATCAGTTATGTTTCACTCTGCTATCAGTTATGTTTCACTCTGCTATCAGTTATGTTTCAATCTGCTGTCAGTTATGTTTCAATCTGCTATCAGTTATGTGGCGTCTGCTATCAGCTATGTTGTCTCTGCTATCAGTTATGTTTCACTCTGTTATCAGTTATGTTTCACTCTGCTATCAGTTATGTTTCACTCTGCTGTCAGTTATGTTTCACTCTGCCATCAGTTATGTTACACTCTGATATCAGTTATGTTTCACTCTGCTATCAGTTATGTTTCACTCTGCTGTCAGTTATGTTTCACTCTGCTGTCAGTTATGTTTCACTCTGCTATCAGTTATGTTTCACTCTGCTATCAGTTATGTTTCACTCTGCTATCAGTTATGTTTCACTCTGCTATCAGTTATGTTTCACTCTGCTGTCAGTTATGTTTCACTCTGCTATCAGTTTTGTTACACTCTGATATCAGTTATGTTTCACTCTGCTATCAGTTATGTTTCACTCTGCTATCAGTTATGTTTCACTCTGCTGTCAGTTATGTTTCACTCTGCTATCAGTTATGTTTCACTCTGCTAATAGTTATGTTTCACTCTGCTATCAGTTATGTTTCACTCTGCTGTCAGTTATGTTTCACTCTGCTAACAGTTATGTTTCACTCTGCTATCAGTTATGTTTCACTCTGCTATCAGTTATGTTTCACTCTGCTATCAGTTATGTTTCACTCTGCTATCAGTTATGTTTCACTCTGCTATCAGTTATGTTTCACTCTGCTATCAGCTATGTTTCACTCTGCTATCAGTTATGTTTCACTCTGCTATCAGTTATGTTTCACTCTGCTATCAGGTATGTTTCACTCTGCTATCAGTTATGTTTCACTCTGCTATCAGTTATGTTTCACTCTGCTATCAGTTATGTTTCACTCTGCTATCAGTTATGTTTCACTCTGCTATCAGTTATGTTTCACTCTGCTGTCAGTTATGTTTCACTCTGCTATCAGTTATGTTTCACTCTGCTATCAGTTATGTTTCACTCTGCTATCAGTTATGTTTCACTCTGCTATCAGTTATGTTTCAATCTGCTGTCAGTTGTGTTTCAATCTGCTATCAGTTATGTGGCGTCTGCTATCAGCTATGTTGTCTCTGCTATCAGTTATAATAATATAATAATAATATGCCATTTAGCAGACGCTTTTATCCAAAGCGACTTACAGTCGTGCGTGCATACATTTTTGTGTATGGGTGGTCCCGGGGATCGAACCCACTACCTTGGCGTTACAAGCGCCGTGCTCTACCAGCTGAGCTACAGAGGACCTCAGTTATGTTTCACTCTGCTATCAGTTATGTTTCACTCTGCTGTCAGTTATGTTTCACTCTGCTATCAGTTATGTTTCACTCTGCTAATAGTTATGTTTCACTCTGCTATCAGTTATGTTTCACTCTGCTATCAGTTATGTTTCACTCTGCTATCATTTATGTTTCACTCTGCTATCAGTTATGTTTCACTCTGCTGTCAGTTATGTTTCACTCTGCTAACAGTTATGTTTCACTCTGCTATCAGTTGAGTTTCACTCTGCTATCAGTTATGTTTCACTCTGCTATCAGTTATGTTTCACTCTGCTGTAAGTTATGTTTCACTCTGCTAACAGTTATGTTTCACTCTGCTATCAGTTATGTTTCACTCTGCTATCAGTTATGTTTCACTCTGCTATCAGTTATGTTTCACTCTGCTGTCAGTTATGTTTCACTCTGCTAACAGTTATGTTTCACTCTGCTATCAGTTATGTTTCACTATGCTATCAGTTATGTTTCACTCTGCTATCAGTTATGTTTCACTCTGCTGTAAGTTATGTTTCACTCTGCTATCAGTTATGTGGCGTCTGCTATCAGCTATGTTGTCTCTGCTATCAGTTATGTTTCACTCTGCTAATAGGTATGTTTCACTCTGCTATCAGTTATGTTTCACTCTGCTATCAGTTATGTTTCACTCTGCTATCAGTTATGTTTCACTCTGCTATCAGTTATGTTTCACTCTGCTATCAGTTATGTTTCACTCTGCTGTCAGTTATGTTTCACTCTGCTATCAGTTATGTTTCACTCTGCTATCAGTTATGTTTCACTCTGCTATCAGTTATGTTTCACTCTGCTATCAGTTATGTTTCAATCTGCTGTCAGTTATGTTTCAATCTGCTATCAGTTATGTGGCGTCTGCTATCAGCTATGTTGTCTCTGCTATCAGTTATGTTTCACTCTGTTATCAGTTATGTTTCACTCTGCTATCAGTTATGTTTCACTCTGCTGTCAGTTATGTTTCACTCTGCCATCAGTTATGTTACACTCTGATATCAGTTATGTTTCACTCTGCTATCAGTTATGTTTCACTCTGCTGTCAGTTATGTTTCACTCTGCTGTCAGTTATGTTTCACTCTGCTATCAGTTATGTTTCACTCTGCTATCAGTTATGTTTCACTCTGCTATCAGTTATGTTTCACTCTGCTATCAGTTATGTTTTACTCTGCTGTCAGTTATGTTTCACTCTGCTATCAGTTATGTTACACTCTGATATCAGTTATGTTTCACTCTGCTATCAGTTATGTTTCACTCTGATATCAGTTATGTTTCACTCTGCTGTCAGTTATGTTTCACTCTGCTATCAGTTATGTTTCACTCTGCTCATAGTTATGTTTCACTCTGCTATCAGTTATGTTTCACTCTGCTATCAGTTATGTTTCACTCTGCTATCAGTTATGTTTCACTCTGCTATCAGTTATGTTTCACTCTGCTATCAGTTATGTTTCACTCTGCTATCAGGTTATGTTTCACTCTGCTATCAGTTATGTTTCACTCTGTTAGCGTCAGTTATGTTTTCACTCTGCTATCAGTTATGTTTCACTCTGCTATCAGTTATGTTTCACTCTGCTAGTCAGTTATGTTCACTCTGCTATCAGTTATGTTTCAATCTGCTGTCAGTTATTGTTTCAATCTGCTATCAGTTAGTGCGTCGTGCTATCAGCTGATGTTTCATCTGCTATCAGTTATGTTTCACTCTGTATTCAGTTATGTTTCACTCTGCTATCAGTTATGTTTCACTCTGCTGTCCGTTATGTTTCACTCTGCCATCAGTTATGTTACACTCTGATATCAGTTATGTTTTCACTCTGCTATCAGTTATGTTTTCACATCTGCTGTCAGTTATGTTTCACTCTGCTGTCAGTTATGTTTCACTCTGCTATCAGTTATGTTTCACTCTGCTATCAGTTATGTTTCACTCAGCTATCAGTTATGTTTCACTCTGCTATCAGTTATGTTTCACTCTGCTGTCAGTTATGTTTCACTCTGCTATCAGTTATGTTACACTCTGGATATCATTATGTTTTCACTCTGCTATCAGTTATGTTTCACTCTGATATCAGTTATGTTTCACTCTGCTGTCAGTTATGTTTCACTCTGCTATCAGTTATGTTTCACTCTGCTCATAGTTATGTTTCACTCTGCTATCAGTTATGTTTCCCTCTGCTATCAGTTATGTTTCACTCTGCTATCAGTTATGTTTCACTCTGCTATCAGTTATGTTTCACTCTGCTATCAGTTATGTTTCACTCTGCTGTCAGTTATGTTTCACTCTGCTAACAGTTATGTTTCACTCTGCTATCAGTTATGTTTCACTCTGCTATCAGTTATGTTTCACTCTGCTATCAGTTATGTTTCACTCTGCTAACAGTTATGTTTCACTCTGCTATCAGTTATGTTTCACTCTGCTATCAGTTATGTTTCACTCTGCTATCAGTTATGTTTCACTCTGCTATCAGTTATGTTTCAATCTGCTGTCAGTTATGTTTCAATCTGCTATCAGTTATGTGGCGTCTGCTATCAGCTATGTTGTCTCTGCTATCAGTTATGTTTCACTCTGTTATCAGTTATGTTTCACTCTGCTATCAGTTATGTTTCACTCTGCTGTCAGTTATGTTTCACTCTGCCATCAGTTATGTTACACTCTGATATCAGTTATGTTTCACTCTGCTATCAGTTATGTTTCACTCTGCTGTCAGTTATGTTTCACTCTGCTGTCAGTTATGTTTCACTCTGCTATCAGTTATGTTTCACTCTGCTATCAGTTATGTTTCACTCTGCTATCAGTTATGTTTCACTCTGCTATCAGTTATGTTTCACTCTGCTGTCAGTTATGTTTCACTCTGCTATCAGTTATGTTACACTCTGATATCAGTTATGTTTCACTCTGCTATCAGTTATGTTTCAATCTGCTATCCGTTATGTGGCGTGTGCTATCAGCTATGTTGTCTCTGCTATCAGTTATGTTTCACTCTGTTATCAGTTATGTTTCACTCTGCTATCAGTTATGTTTCACTCTGCTATCAGTTATGTTTCACTCTGCTATCAGTTATGTTTCACTCTGCTTTCAGCTATGTTGTCTCTGCTATCAGTTATGTTTCACTCTGCTATCAGTTATGTTTCAGTCTGCTAATAGGTATGTTTCACTCTGCTATCAGTTATGTTTCACTCTGCTATCAGTTATGTTTCACTCTGCTGTCAGTTATGTTTCACTCTGCTATCAGTTATGTTTCACTCTGCTATCAGTTATGTTTCACTCTGCTATCAGTTATGTTTCACTCTGCTATCAGTTATGTTTCAATCTGCTGTCAGTTATGTTTCAATCTGCTATCAGTTATGTGGCGTCTGCTATCAGCTATGTTGTCTCTGCTATCAGTTATGTTTCACTCTGTTATCAGTTATGTTTCACTCTGCTATCAGTTATGTTTCACTCTGCTGTCAGTTATGTTTCACTCTGCCATCAGTTATGTTACACTCTGATATCAGTTATGTTTCACTCTGCTATCAGTTATGTTTCACTCTGCTGTCAGTTATGTTTCACTCTGCTGTCAGTTATGTTTCACTCTGCTATCAGTTATGTTTCACTCTGCTATCAGTTATGTTTCACTCTGCTATCAGTTATGTTTCACTCTGCTATCAGTTATGTTTCACTCTGCTGTCAGTTATGTTTCACTCTGCTATCAGTTTTGTTTCACTCTGATATCAGTTATGTTTCACTCTGCTATCAGTTATGTTTCACTCTGCTATCAGTTATGTTTCACTCTGCTGTCAGTTATGTTTCACTCTGCTATCAGTTATGTTTCACTCTGCTAATAGTTATGTTTCACTCTGCTATCAGTTATGTTTCACTCTGCTGTCAGTTATGTTTCACTCTGCTAACAGTTATGTTTCACTCTGCTATCAGTTATGTTTCACTCTGCTATCAGTTATGTTTCACTCTGCTATCAGTTATGTTTCACTCTGCTATCAGTTATGTTTCACTCTGCTATCAGTTATGTTTCACTCTGCTATCAGCTATGTTGTCTCTGCTATCAGTTATGTTTCACTCTGCTATCAGTTATGTTTCACTCTGCTAATAGGTATGTTTCACTCTGCTATCAGTTATGTTTCACTCTGCTATCAGTTATGTTTCACTCTGCTATCAGTTATGTTTCACTCTGCTATCAGATATGTTTCACTCTGCTATCAGTTATGTTTCACTCTGCTGTCAGTTATGTTTCACTCTGCTATCAGTTATGTTTCACTCTGCTATCAGTTATGTTTCACTCTGCTATCAGTTATGTTTCACTCTGCTATCAGTTATGTTTCAATCTGCTGTCAGTTGTGTTTCAATCTGCTATCAGTTATGTGGCGTCTGCTATCAGCTATGTTGTCTCTGCTATCAGTTATAATAATATAATAATAATATGCCATTTAGCAGACGCTTTTATCCAAAGCGACTTACAGTCGTGCGTGCATACATTTTTGTGTATGGGTGGTCCCGGGGATCGAACCCACTACCTTGGCGTTACAAGCGCCGTGCTCTACCAGCTGAGCTACAGAGGACCTCAGTTATGTTTCACTCTGCTATCAGTTATGTTTCACTCTGCTGTCAGTTATGTTTCACTCTGCTATCAGTTATGTTTCACTCTGCTAATAGTTATGTTTCACTCTGCTATCAGTTATGTTTCACTCTGCTATCAGTTATGTTTCACTCTGCTATCATTTATGTTTCACTCTGCTATCAGTTATGTTTCACTCTGCTGTCAGTTATGTTTCACTCTGCTAACAGTTATGTTTCACTCTGCTATCAGTTGAGTTTCACTCTGCTATCAGTTATGTTTCACTCTGCTATCAGTTATGTTTCACTCTGCTGTAAGTTATGTTTCACTCTGCTAACAGTTATGTTTCACTCTGCTATCAGTTATGTTTCACTCTGCTATCAGTTATGTTTCACTCTGCTATCAGTTATGTTTCACTCTGCTGTCAGTTATGTTTCACTCTGCTAACAGTTATGTTTCACTCTGCTATCAGTTATGTTTCACTATGCTATCAGTTATGTTTCACTCTGCTATCAGTTATGTTTCACTCTGCTGTAAGTTATGTTTCACTCTGCTGTCAGTTATGTGGCGTCTGCTATCAGCTATGTTGTCTCTGCTATCAGTTATGTTTCACTCTGCTAATAGGTATGTTTCACTCTGCTATCAGTTATGTTTCACTCTGCTATCAGTTATGTTTCACTCTGCTATCAGTTATGTTTCACTCTGCTATCAGTTATGTTTCACTCTGCTATCAGTTATGTTTCACTCTGCTGTCAGTTATGTTTCACTCTGCTATCAGTTATGTTTCACTCTGCTATCAGTTATGTTTCACTCTGCTATCAGTTATGTTTCACTCTGCTATCAGTTATGTTTCAATCTGCTGTCAGTTATGTTTCAATCTGCTATCAGTTATGTGGCGTCTGCTATCAGCTATGTTGTCTCTGCTATCAGTTATGTTTCACTCTGTTATCAGTTATGTTTCACTCTGCTATCAGTTATGTTTCACTCTGCTGTCAGTTATGTTTCACTCTGCCATCAGTTATGTTACACTCTGATATCAGTTATGTTTCACTCTGCTATCAGTTATGTTTCACTCTGCTGTCAGTTATGTTTCACTCTGCTGTCAGTTATGTTTCACTCTGCTATCAGTTATGTTTCACTCTGCTATCAGTTATGTTTCACTCTGCTATCAGTTATGTTTCACTCTGCTATCAGTTATGTTTTACTCTGCTGTCAGTTATGTTTCACTCTGCTATCAGTTATGTTACACTCTGATATCAGTTATGTTTCACTCTGCTATCAGTTATGTTTCACTCTGATATCAGTTATGTTTCACTCTGCTGTCAGTTATGTTTCACTCTGCTATCAGTTATGTTTCACTCTGCTCATAGTTATGTTTCACTCTGCTATCAGTTATGTTTCCCTCTGCTATCAGTTATGTTTCACTCTGCTATCAGTTATGTTTCACTCTGCTATCAGTTATGTTTCACTCTGCTATCAGTTATGTTTCACTCTGCTGTCAGTTATGTTTCACTCTGCTGTCAGTTATGTTTCACTCTGCTATCAGTTATGTTTCACTCTGCAATCAGTTATGTTTCACTCTGCTATCAGTTATGTTTCACTCTGCTATTAGTTATGTTTCACTCTGCTGTCAGTTATGTTTCACTCTGCTATCAGTTATGTTACACTCTGATATCAGTTATGTTTCACTCTGCTATCAGTTATGTTTCACTCTGCTATCAGTTATGTTTCAATCTGCTATCAGTTATGTTTCACTCTGCTATCAGTTATGTTTCACTCTGCTATCAGTTATGTTTCACTCTGCTATCAGTTATGTTTCACTCTGCTATCAGTTATGTTTCACTCTGCTGTCAGTTATGTTTCAATCTGCTATCAGTTATGTGGCGTCTGCTATCAGCTATGTTGTCTCTGCTATCAGTTATGTTTCACTCTGTTATCAGTTATGTTTCACTCTGCTATCAGTTATGTTTCACTCTGCTGTCAGTTATGTTTCACTCTGCTATCAGTTATGTTTCACTCTGCTATCAGTTATGTTTCACTCTGCTATCAGCTATGTTGTCTCTGCTATCAGTTATGTTTCACTCTGCTATCAGTTATGTTTCACTCTGCTAATAGGTATGTTTCACTCTGCTATCAGTTATGTTTCACTCTGCTATCAGTTATGTTTCACTCTGCTATCAGTTATGTTTCACTCTGCTATCAGTTATGTATCACTCTGCTATCAGTTATGTTTCACTCTGCTATCAGTTATGTTTCACTCTGCTGTCAGTTATGTTTCACTCTGCTATCAGTTATGTTTCACTCTGCTATCAGTTATGTTTCACTCTGCTATCAGTTATGTTTCACTCTGCTATCAGTTATGTTTCAATCTGCTGTCAGTTATGTTTCAATCTGCTATCAGTTATGTGGCGTCTGCTATCAGCTATGTTGTCTCTGCTATCAGTTATGTTTCACTCTGTTATCAGTTATGTTTCACTCTGCTATCAGTTATGTTTCACTCTGCTGTCAGTTATGTTTCACTCTGCCATCAGTTATGTTACACTCTGATATCAGTTATGTTTAATAATAATAATAATATGCCATTTAGCAGACGCTTTTATCCAAAGCGACTTACAGTCATGCGTGCATACATTTTTGTGTATGGGTGGTCCCGGGGATCGAACCCACTACCTTGGCGTTACAAGCGCCGTGCTCTACCAGCTGAGCTACAGAGGACCACATGTTTCACTCTGCTATCAGTTATGTTTCACTCTGCTGTCAGTTATGTTTCACTCTGCTGTCAGTTATGTTTCACTCTGCTATCAGTTATGTTTCACTCTGCTATCAGTTATGTTTCACTCTGCTATCAGTTATGTTTCACTCTGCTATCAGTTATGTTTCACTCTGCTGTCAGTTATGTTTCACTCTGCTATCAGTTATGTTACACTCTGATATCAGTTATGTTTCACTCTGCTATCAGTTATGTTTCACTCTGCTATCAGTTATGTTTCACTCTGCTGTCAGTTATGTTTCACTCTGCTATCAGTTATGTTTCACTCTGCTAATAGTTATGTTTCACTCTGCTATCAGTTATGTTTCCCTCTGCTATCAGTTATGTTTCACTCTGCTATCAGTTATGTTTCACTCTGCTATCAGTTATGTTTCACTCTGCTATCAGTTATGTTTCACTCTGCTGTCAGTTATGTTTCACTCTGCTAACAGTTATGTTTCACTCTGCTATCAGTTATGTTTCACTCTGCTATCAGTTATGTTTCACTCTGCTAACAGTTATGTTTCACTCTGCTATCAGTTATGTTTCACTCTGCTATCAGTTATGTTTCACTCTGCTGTCAGTTATGTTTCACTCTGCTATCAGTTATAATAATATAATAATAATATGCCATTTAGCAGACGCTTTTATCCAAAGCGACTTACAGTCGTGCGTGCATACATTTTTGTGTATGGGTGGTCCCGGGGATCGAACCCACTACCTTGGCGTTACAAGCGCCGTGCTCTACCAGCTGAGCTACAGAGGACCTCAGTTATGTTTCACTCTGCTATCAGTTATGTTTCACTCTGCTGTCAGTTATGTTTCACTCTGCTATCAGTTATGTTTCACTCTGCTAATAGTTATGTTTCACTCTGCTATCAGTTATGTTTCACTCTGCTATCAGTTATGTTTCACTCTGCTATCATTTATGTTTCACTCTGCTATCAGTTATGTTTCACTCTGCTGTCAGTTATGTTTCACTCTGCTAACTGTTATGTTTCACTCTGCTATCAGTTATGTTTCACTCTGCTATCAGTTATGTTTCACTCTGCTATCAGTTATGTTTCACTCTGCTATCAGTTATGTTTCACTTTGCTATCAGTTATGTTTCACTCTGCTATCAGTTATGTTTCACTCTGCTATCAGTTATGTTTCACTCTGCTATCAGTTATGTTTCACTCTGATATCAGTTATGTTTCACTCTGCTATCAGTTATGTTTCACTCTGCTGTCAGTTATGTTTCACTCTGCTATCAGTTATGTTTCACTCTGCTATCAGTTATGTTTCACTCTGCTGTCAGTTATGTTTCACTCTGCTATCAGTTATGTTTCACTCTGCTATCAGTTATGTTTCACTCTGCTATCAGTTATGTTTCACTCTGCTATCAGTTATGTTTCACTCTGCTATCAGCTATGTTTCACTCTGCTATCAGCTATATGGTCTCTGCTATCAGTTATGTTTCACTCTGCTATCAGTTATGTTTCACTCTGCTATCAGCTATGTGGTCTCTGCTATCAGTTATGTTTCACTCTGCTGTCAGTTATGTTTCACTCTGCTATCAGTTATTTTTCACACTGCCATCAGTTATGTTTCAATCTGCTATCAGTTATGTTTCACTCTGCTATCAGTTATGTTTCACTCTGCTATCAATTATGTTTCACTCTGCTATCAGTTATGTTTCACTCTGCTAATAGTTATGTTTCACTCTGCTAATAGTTATGTTTCACTCTGCTAATAGTTATGTTTCACTCTGCTATCAGTTATGTTTCACTCTGCTGTCAGTTATGTTTCAATCTGCTGTCAGTTATGTGGTCTCTGCTATCAGGTATGTGGCGTCTGCTATCAGGTATGTGGCGTCTGCTATCAGGTATGTGGCCGGAGTGGAAATGTTTGCCCTGATTGTAGCAGTAGGTCACCCCTTTCTAGTGGTCAATGCTTTTGAGGACGTTGATATTGAAGTGATGGGGACCTCCTGTCTCGTCCCTAACCCCAACCCTGTAATTTTTCACAGTGGAAGATAACAAATGGTGTTCATAAGTGAACATTAGTCCCTGAAGATTTCAGGCTGCCCTTAGGGGTTCCCCTGGGGTCAGTGTTAATGCCTCTCACAGGGAGAGAATGGGACCTCTTTGTGCTTATAGTGATGATGGATGCTGAAAATCATTATCAGTCTTCAAGAAGGGAGAAAATTGAGTTATAATATCCATTTTATGCCAAAGTAACTGCAGAGTAGCCAAGAAAGCTTTTTATGGGATGTCTGTAGAGCAGAGTTATCCAGACCATTACATACAGCTCTTTAGTTAAAGCTACATTACATTTACATTTAGTCATTTAGCAGACGCTCTTATCCAGAGCGACTTACAGGAGCATTTAGGGTTAAGTGCCTTGCTTAAGGGCACATCGACAGATTTTTCACCTAGTCGGCTCGGGGATTAGAACCAGCGACCTTTCGGTTACTGGCACAACGCTCTTACCCACTAAGCTACCTGCCGCCCTACCACGGTATTCTATTGACTTGACGTCTTCTTATCAACAACAAGTTAACCGCAGACGCGTACAGTATTTGAAGAGGGTGTGTAACTTAAAGATCACATATCATGTACTGTAAGACAACAGTAAACAAACCGTTTTTTTTTCTTCTTCTGTCAGTAGAGTTCTTTACTTGAAACTAAGGACTAGAGACTAAAGTAATGAATGGTGTTTTATTTATTCTGTCTGCAGTGAAACATGGACAGGATATTCCAGCTGCAGCAGCAGCACAGAGTGATTCATCCGTCAACCAGTTCATTAAGTGGAGTGTTGTTTCCTGTCTGAGTTATGTATCCAGGTTTCACACGGCAACAGCTTGACGTGTTTATGTATTACCGTGTAATTCCATATTTATTTTGTATTTGTTGTGTATTTTTTGTATTTATAGGGAAACCGTGTTAATTCCACAGGTGTTGGTTAATGATTCTTCACCGATTAAAAGTGTGTTCATGCATTTCATAGATAGTTAGGGGTGTTTGTTGGTTTCTTTGTTTGGAAATGGAAATAATATATATAGAAATATAAAGAGTATATTGCTGTATGTAATTAATTAATTAATTAAACTTTGAACAGTTTAAATAGTTTTAAATAGTTAGATCAATAAACAGAACTACATCTCCTTGACCCCGCTGTGGTCCTCTGAGACGACTGACAATAACATCACCTTAGTGTCCTGCAGAAGGCCCTTGAAATAGCAGAGACTTTATGTTTTAGACTGTGAATCAGTCCACCTGAGATTCCTCTTCAGTAGGATTTGTTTTATTTATTTCTAGAAACAGGTTCATTCAGAATGAGCCTACGTAACATTTCTTCTTTTTTGAGGAATTTTTAATGTGGAGTAGGTAACTGCTTTTCTCCGTTTGGCTCTCGGCAGTACGGTTCAAGGGAGTTCTCCCAAAGCCGGTCACTGGGAATTTAAAGCCCAATTACCGTGTCAGACAGTGGGGAGAAATTGCTTTCACAAGACTGAGGGCTCTGTGACAGCTGCATTGTGGAAGAATTGATTCTTACCGAGGGGGTAAGTGAATCGTCATTCTGTGTCTGTTTCTTATGAAACCAGGCTGGGTGCAACCTGATTTGTAACCGCAGATTTGAATCAGCGAGCCGGCTGACTGAGTGCGTGTGCTCATCCTTTCACACACTGGATACCTCCAAAATGGCACCCTGTTCCCTATATAGTGCAATGCTTTTGACCAGGGCCTACAAGTGCCATTTGGGAGTTAACCACACTCTCTAACAGAGCTCCAGAATAGGTGGGATACGAGCCTCCATTTCACAGGTCAAGAGCTAATGTAAGGGGGCTCCTTCTCCAGAAGAAGGTTCCAGATCAGTCGAGACTCAGAGGAAGGGGCTCGCCACAACAGTTGTGACAGAAGTTGAGCAGCCAAAGAAAAGACATGGAAGGTGGGTATTTAGTTTCCTCTCTTTGTGTGCTAAAAAGGATGGAAGAGGAGCGAAGGGATGGAGCAGGAGGACAAAAACAAAGCCCAAGACTAGCCTTGTCAGTCGGATACATTAGATGTCTGTCCGTACTGGATGGTAGGATCGAATCAAATCAAATGTTATTTGCCACATGCGCCGAATACAACAGGTGTAGACCTTACAGTGAAATGCCTACTTACAAGCCCTTAACCAACAATGCAGGTTTTAAGAAGAAAAAAAAAAAAGTGTTAAATAAAAAATAGATAAGCAGAAATTAAAAATAATTAAAGAGCAGCAGTAAAATAAATAACATTAGGGAGGCTATATACAGGGGGTACCGGTACAGAGTCAATGTGCAGAGGCACCGGGTAGTCGAGGTAATTGAGGTAATATGTACATGTGGGTAGAGTTAAAGGGACTATGCGTAAATAATTACCAGAGTAGCAGCAGCGTAAAAGGATGGGGTGGGGGGGCAGTGCAAATAGTCCGGGTAGCCAGGATTAGCTGTTCAGGAGTCTTATGGCTTGGGGGTAGAAGCTGTTGAGAAGCCTTTTGGACCTAGACTTGGCACTCCAGTACCGCTTGCCGTGCGGTAGCAGAGAGAACAGTCTATGACTAGGGTGGCTGGAGTCTTTGACAATTTTTAGGGCCTTCCTCTGACACCACCTGGTATAGAGGTCCTGGATGGCAGGAAGCTTGGCCCCAGTGATGTACTGGGCCGTACGCACCACCCTCTGTAGTGCCTTGCGGTCGGAGGCTGAGCAGTTGCCATACCAGTCAGGATGCTCTCGATGGTGCAGCTGATAACTTTTTGAGGATCTGAGGACCCATGCCAAATATTTTCAGTCTCC
Source organism: Coregonus ussuriensis (assembly GCA_031479575.1). Taxonomy (NCBI): domain Eukaryota; kingdom Metazoa; phylum Chordata; class Actinopteri; order Salmoniformes; family Salmonidae; genus Coregonus; species Coregonus ussuriensis. The sequence continues at coordinate 4,822,037 of CM062488.1, forward strand.
TGAGGGGGAATAGGCTTTGTCGTGCCCTCTTCGCGACAGTATTGGTGTGTTTGGACCATGATAGTGTGTTGTTGATGTGGACACCAAGGAACTTGAAGCTCTCAACCTGTTCCACTACAGCCCCGTCTTCTTTTTTTTCCTGTAGTCCACAATCATCTCCTTTGTCTTGATCAGGTTGAGGGAGAGGTTGTTATCCTGGCACCACACGGCCAGGTCTCTGACCTCCTCCTATAGGCTGTCTCATTGTTGTCTGTGATCAGGCCACCACTGTTGTGTCGTCTGCAAACTTAATGATAGTGTTGGAGGCGTGCCTGGCCATGCAGTCATGGGTGAACAGGGAGTACAGGAGGGGACTGAGCACGCACCCCTGATGGGCCCCCGTGTTGAGGATCAGCGTGGCAGATGTGTTGTTACCTACCCTTACCACCTGGGGGTGGCCCGTCAGGAAGTCCAGGATCCAGTTGCAGAGGGAGGTGTTTAGTCCCAGGGTCCTTAGCTTAGTGATGAGCAATATGGTGTTGAACGCTGAGCTGTAGTCAATGAATAGCATATCTTGTCCAGGTGGGAAAGGGCAGTGTGGAGTGCAATAGAGATTGCATCATCTGTGGATCTGTTGGGGCTGTATGCAAATTGGAGTTGGTCTAGGGTTTCTGGGATAATGGTGTTGATGTGAGCCATGACCAGCCTTTCAAGGCACTAAATGACTACAGATGTGAGCGCTACGGGTCGGTAGTCATTTAGGCAGGTTATCTTAATGTTGGGCACGGGGACTATGGTGGTCTGCTTGAAGCATGTTGGTATTACAGACTCAGTCAGGGACATGTTGAAAATGTCAGTGAAGACACTTGCCAGTTGGTCACCGCATGGTCGGAGTACACGTCCTGGTAATCTGTCTGGCCCTGCGGCCTTGTGAATGTTGACCTGCTTAAAGGTCTTGCTCACATCGGCTACGGAGAGCGTGATCACATAGTCATCCGGAACAGCTGGTGCTCTAATGCATGCTTCAGTGTTGCTTGCCTCGAAGCGAGCATAGAGGTGATTTAGCTCGAGAAAACACACATAATAATACAATTGGTTAGAGGACTGTAAAACGGCAGCCATCTTCTCCTCAACCAGATATCTGCCTGGACCGGATGTTATGATATGTTAGATGTCTGTCTGGACTGGACGGTACAATATGTTAGATGTCTGTCTGGACTGGACGGTACAATATGTTAGATGTCTGTCTGGACTGGACGGTACAATATGTTAGATGTCTGTCTGGACTGGACGGTACAATATGTAAGATGTCTGTCTGGACTGGACTGGACGGTAGGATATGTTAGATGTCTGTCTGGACTGGATGGTGGGATATGTGCGATGTCTGTTTGGACTGGAATGCCCATAGATCATGGAGAGGAAAGCACATGGAGAGAGAGATCACATGGAGAGAGAGATCACATGGAGAGAGAGATCACATGGAGAGAGAGATCACATGGAGAGAGAGATCAAAAGAATACCTGCTGAATCCATTAGGTGAGATTAAAAACGGTTAGAGAGGGAGAGACAGAAAGCCTGCCTCCTCCTCCCTCTCCACCTCCTCCTCCTCCCTCTCCACCTCCTCCTTCTTCCTCTCCACCTCCTCCTCCTCCCTCTCCACCTCCTCCTCCTCCCTCTCCACCTCCTCCTTCTCCCTCTCCACCTCCTCCTTCTCCCTCTCCACCTCCTCCTCCTCCCTCTCCACCTCCTCCTCCTCCCTCTCCACCTCCTCCTTCTCCCTCTCCACCTCCTCCTCCTCCCTCTCCACCTCCTCCTGCCTCTCCACCTCCTCTTCCTCCCTCTCCCCCTCCTCTTCCTCCCTCTCCATCTCCTCCTCCTCCCTCTCCACCTCCTCCTCCTCCCTCTCCACCTCCTCCTCCTCCCTCTCCACCTCCTCCTCCTCCCTATCCACCTCCTCCTCCTCCCTCTCCACCTCCTCCTCCTCCCTCTCCACCTCCTCCTCCCTCTCCACCTCCTCCTCCTCCCTCTCCACCTCCTCCTCCCTCTCCACCTCCTCCTTCTCCCTCTGCACCTCCTCCTCCTCCCTCTCCACCTCCTCTTCCTCCCTCTGCACCTCCTCTTCCTCCCTCTCCATCTCCTCCTTCTCCCTCTCCTCCTCCTCCTCCTCCCTCTCCACCTCCTCCTCCTCCCCTCCACCTCCTCCTCCTCCTCCCTCTCCACCTCCTCTTCCTCCCTCTCCACCTCCTCCTTCTCCCTCTACACCTCCTCTTCCTCCCTCTCCACCTCCTCCTCCCCCTTCACCTCCTCCTTCTCCCTCTCCACCTCCTTCTCCCCTACACCTCCTCCTTCTCCCTCTCCACCTCCTCCTCCCCCTTCACCTCCTCTTCCTCCCTCTCCACCTCCTCTTCCTCCCTCTCCACCTCCTCTTCCTCCCTCTCCATCTCCTCCTCCTCCCTCTCCACCTCCTCCTTCTCCCTCTCCACCTCCTCCTTCTCCCTCTCCACCTACTCTTCCTCCCTCTCCATCTCCTCCTCCTCCCTCTCCACCTCCTCTTCCTCCCTCTCCACCTCCTCCTTTTCCCTCTCCACCTCCTCCTTCCCCTTCACCTCCTTCTTCCTCCCTCTCCACCTCCTCTTCCTCCCTCTCCATCTCCTCCTCCTCCCTCTCCACCTCCTCCTCCTCCCTCTCCACCTCCTCCTCCCCCTTCACCTCCTCCTCCTCCCTCTCCACATCCTCCTCCTCCTCCTCCCTCTTCAAAGAAAGAGACAGATAGAGTGAGACAGAGAGGGGGAGGGGGAGGGAGAGAGAGAGAGAGAAAGAGAGAGAGAGAGAGATAGAGAAAGAGAGAGAGAGAGAGAGAGAGAGAGAGAGAGAGAGAGAGAGAGAGAGAGAGAGAGAGAGAGAGAGAGAGAGAGAGTGAGAGAGAGAGAGAGAGAGAGAGAGAGAGAGAGAGACGGAGAGAGGGAGAGACGGAGAGAGGAGAGAGAGAGTGAGAGATCTTGGACCAGCCCAGGCAGGGAGAAACTTAAGTGAGCTGCTGGAAAGGTTGTCAGGCAATCCGTCTGACACTTGGCAAGCAGCCTCGTTGACCAGAAGGTGTCCCTAATTGGGCTATCAATGGCGTGGTGCTAATCATCCTCTACAAGGGCCTCATGGCGGGGCAGGCCGGGCGGTGTGCTGCAGCCTGCAGCTGGGAGAGCTGCAGGGGCGGAGGCTTCATTCAGGACCACAAGGGCCGATTAACTAACAGGCTGGGATAAGAGATAGAGAAATGCTGTCGCTAAGTAGCGACAATGACTCAACCAAGTACGTGAACAGTATAGCAGAGTGGAGGTGGGAAGAATATCTTCAACTCACCCAGCAAACCTGGAACATTCAGCCATACATTGGCTAATATTCTCATTAAGTTCTAGTTAGGGTTATATCTAACATTGGGATGATAACATCCCAAACACAAGAATTTGATTTTTTTTTTTAAATGTCCTTGGAATGTTCTCCTAACATTCACTAAAATGTTGTGCACAACATCTGTAACAACCACCCTAGAACATTACCCAAACATGCTAATTAGGTTTCCAGGTAATGTAATAACAGAGTGTACCAGTAATGTTTTTAGAACATGCTGACACAACAAAATGTGAGAGAAACATTCTGGGAACATTCTTGCAACATAAGGCACATTTTTTATACAAATATGATATAATCCTCAGCACAACTGGACAGTTTTTGTGTTATGAGAATGTTCTGGAAACTTAAACAGAACCAATTTTGGTTTGCTGGGAACTGGCTGGAAAAGAAGGTTTCCCAAAGGGACATACTTGTATTTCCTGTGATCTCATAATTTTATTTTCATCCCTTTTGATGGGAATGTGTTAAGTTGCATTTTTTGCATTAGTCTATATTTGAAACACACTACATGGCCGAAAGTATATGGACAACCCTTCAAATTAGTGTATTCGGCTATTTCAGCCATACCCGTTGCTGACAGGTGTATAAAATCGAGCACACAGCCATACAATCTCCGTAGAAAAACATTGGCAGTAGAATGGCCCATACTGAAGAGCTGAGTGACATTTCAACGTGGCACCGTCGTAGGATGCCATCTTTCCAACAAGTCAGTTCTTAAAATGTGTGCCATGCTAGAGCTGCCCCAGTCAACTGTAAGTGCTGTTATTGTGAAGTGGAAACGTCTAAGAGCAACAACGGTTCAGCCGCGAAGTGGTAGGCCACACAAGCTCACAGAACAGGACCACAGAGTGCTGAAGCGCGCAGAGTGTAAAAATCGTCTGTCCTCAGTTGCAACACTCACTACCGAGTTCCAAACTTCCTCTAGAAGCAACATCAATTGCCTGTCCATTGGTACTGCATCTGCTGGCCCCTAGCCCATAATGACCCACAGAGAGATGTGACTGGCCCTGCTGCTGGCCCCTTGCCCATAACGACCCCCAGAGAGATGTGACTGGCCCTGCTGCTGGCCCCTAGCCCATAATGACCCACAGAGAGATGTGACTGGCCCTGCTGCTGGCCCCTAGCCCATAATGACCCACAGAGAGATGTGACTGGCCCTGCTGCTGGCCCCTAGCCCATAATGACCCACAGAGAGATGTGACTGGCCCTGCTGCTGTCCCCTAGCCCATAATGACCCACAGAGAGATGTGACTGGCCCTGCTGCTGTCCCCTAGCCCATAATGACCCACAGAGAGATGTGACTGGCCCTGCTGCTGGCCCCTAGCCCATAATGACCCACAGAGAGATGTGACTGGCCCTGCTGCTGGCCCCTAGCCCATAATGACCCACAGAGAGATGTGACTGGCCCTGCGACTGGCCTCAGCCCATAATGACATACAGAGAGATGTGACTCCTTCACTCCTCAGAAAAAAAGTGTTGAGGCCTTTTTATTATTCTGCCCGGTAACCCGATCACAGAGAGGACAGAAGACCCCAAACGTTCACACAGACAGACCCAGTACAGCCAGACAGTGAACATAGAGCCAGTACAGCCAGACAGTGAACATAGAGCCAGTACAGCCAGACAGTGAACACAGAGCCAGTACAGCCAGACAGTGAACACAGAGCCAGTACAGCGAACACAGAGCCAGTACAGCCAGACAGTGAACACAGAGCCAGTACAGCCAGACAGTGAACACAGACCCAGTACAGCCAGACAGTGAACACAGAGCCAGTACAGCCAGACAGTGAACATAGAGCCAGTACAGCCAGACAGTGAACACAGAGCCAGTACAGCCAGACAGTGAACACAGAGCCAGTACAGCCAGACAGTGAACACAGAGCCAGTACAGCCAGACAGTGAACACAGAGCCAGTACAGCCAGACAGTGAACACAGAGCCAGTACAGCCAGACAGTAAACATAGAGCCAGTACAGCCAGACAGTGAACACAGAGCCAGTACAGCCAGACAGTGAACACAGAGCCAGTACAGCCAGACAGTAGCTGTGTTTCTGTTTGACAGGCTGCCTCCCTATTCCCTACAGAGTGCACTACTACAGGCCCCATATATGGCTTTGATCTATGGTGATCTATGGTGATCTATATAGGGCACGCAGACCAGAGCGTTCACTCTGCTCACTGTTAGGCCTGCTCTGTTTCAGGAGCAGCAAGCACACTAATAACATTTACATTTTAGTCATTTAGCAGACGCTCTCCCCCACGGGGGAAACGAACCCACAATAATAATAATATAATATGCCATTTAGCAGACGCTTTTATCCAAAGCGACTTACAGTCATGCGTGCATACATATTTTTTTGTGTATGGGTGGTCCCGGGGATCGAACCCACTACCTTGGCGTTTCAAGCGCCGTGCTCTACCAGCTGAGCTACAGAGGACCACAACCCTGACGTTGCAAACGCCATGCTCTATCAACTGAGCTACATCCCTGCCGGCCATTCCCTCCCCTACCCTGGACGACGCTGGGCCAATTGTGCACCGCCCATGAGTCTCCCGGTCGCGGCCAGCTGCGACAGAGCCTGGATTCGAACCAGGATCTCTAGTGGCACAGTTAGCACTGCGATGCAGTGCCTTAGACCACTGTGCCACTCAGGAGTATGAGGTATGAGGAATAACAGTAGTGTGCTTTCAGCAAGCACACTAAAAATGATGTTGGAATATGGAGGTTGTCGGTGTGTTTGTGTTGCTTCTTGGGGGAGTTAGTGAGCTATTACAAATACAGTTGTCATGTTCTTTAAAAAAGCATCTTATCAGAGAAGTGCATAGTAAGGTGTAATGTTATTCTATCCAGTGTCCTGACCTTCCACCTGTACATTGATCATCTATTTACACAGTGGTGTGACGTTTCCTTTCCCCGTTCTGATTTGGGTCTGAAGGGAGGGATGTGATCATTGTATCTGTCTGTGTGGAGGAGGGAGGGAGTCTCATTATGAAATACCCAGAACGATGTTCCTAGTATTCATAAGTCACAGTCCGCTAGGAACATGAGAGAGAGAGGCAGAGAGAGAGAGAGGGTGTAATAAAATTACGAGTTAATCTATGACACCGCGAGAGAGTTTGATTTAAATGCAGTGAAACACACACACACTCACACACACACACATACTCACACACGCACATGCACACACACACAGTTTTAAACGATGCTGTCTGTATTGCGGAGGAACACTTTGATCAATCATTTTCATTAAGTAGTGACAGTTAGTGATGGAAAACCTTGTTAAAACCACACCCCCTTCAGATGGAAGGGCGGAGAGTTTTAAACCACACCCCCTTCAGATGGAAGGACAGAGAGTATTAAACCACATCCCCTTCTGATGGAAGGACGGAGCGTTATTAAACCACACCCCCTTCTGATGGAAGGACGGAGAGTTATTAAACCACACCCCCTTCTGATGGAAGGACGGAGCGTTAATAAACCACACCCCCTTCTGATGGAAGGACGGAGCGTTATTAAACCACACCCACTTCTGATGGAAGGACAGAGAGTATTAAACCACACCCCCTTCAGATGGAAGGGCGGAGAGTGTTAAACCGCACCCCCTTCAGATGGAAGGACGGAGAGTTATTAAACCACACCCCCTTCTGATGGAAGGGCGGAGAGTATTAAACCACACCCCCTTCAGATGGAAGGGCGGAGAGTATTAAACCACACCCCCTTCAGATGGAAGGGCGGAGAGTATTAAACCACACCCCCTTCAGATGGAAGGGCGGAGCGTTATTAAACCACACCCCCTTCTGATGGAAGGACGGAGAGTATTAAACCACACCCCCTTCTGATGGAAGGACGGAGAGTTATTAAACCACACCCCCTTCTGATGGAAGGACGGAGAGTATTAAACCACACCCCCTTCAGATGGAAGGGCGGAGCGTTATTAAACCACACCCCCTTCTGATGGAAGGACGGAGAGTATTAAACCACACCCCCTTCTGATGGAAGGACGGAGAGTATTAAACCACACCCCCTTCTGATGGAAGGACGGAGAGTTATTAAACCACACCCCCTTCTGATGGAAGGACGGAGAGTATTAAACCACACCCCCTTCAGATGGAAGGGCGGAGAGTATTAAACCACACCCCCTTCAGATGGAAGGGCGGAGCGTTATTAAACCACACCCCCTTCTGATGGAAGGACGGAGAGTATTAAACCACACCCCCTTCTGATGGAAGGACGGAGAGTATTAAACCACACCCCCTTCTGATGGAAGGACGGAGAGTTATTAAACCACACCCCCTTCTGATGGAAGGACGGAGAGTATTAAACCACACCCCCTTCAGGGATAGTGTGTGTGTGTGTGTGTGTGTGTGTGTGTGTGTGTGTGTGTGTGTGTGTGTGTGTGTGTGTGTGTGTGTGTGTGTGTGTGTGTGTGTGTGTGTGTGTGTGTGTGTGTGTGTGTGTGTGTGTGTGTGTGTGTGTGTGTGTCACTTAACAAAGTCCACAAGGCTGAGGAGGAGATTCACTGGAGTTCATTAGGAATACTAGAACACGGTGGTGACAACAGCTCAAGGTCTCCCTTCTTCCCTTCGCACTATGGGGGAAGTGACGATGGAGGACGGAGGGGAACGTGCGGACTGATGGACTGATTCTGCGGTCACAAACGGAGAGTCTTTTACCATTTTCAAACTAATGAGCTTATAGAAGAGCTGTAATGGGCAGGTCTGGAAGCGCGTCCACAATAGTTGATTAAATAGTATCTTGCAAAAGAGATGTTATCTCAATGAGACTAACCTGAATACAGAGAAGTAAAGAGATGTTATCTCAATGAGACTAACATGAATACAGAGCAGTAAAGACATGTTATCTCAATGAGACTAACATGAATACAGAGCAGTAAAGACATGTTATCTCAATGAGACTAACATGAATACAGACAGTAAAGAGATGTTATCTCAATGAGACTAACCTGAATACAGACAGTAAAGACATGTTATCTCAATGAGACTAACCTGAATACAGACAGTAAAGACATGTTATCTCAATGAGACTAACCTGAATACAGACAGTAAAGACATGTTATCTCAATGAGACTAACCTGAATACAGACAGTAAAGACATGTTATCTCAATGAGACTAACCTGAATACAGAGGCAGTAAAGAGATGTTATCTCAATGAGACTAACCTGAATACAGACAGTAAAGACATGTTATCTCAATGAGACTAACCTGAATATAGACAGTAAAGAGATGTTATCTCAATGAGACTAACATGAATACAGAGCAGGAAAGACATGTTATCTCAATGAGACTAACCTGAATACAGACAGTAAAGAGATGTTATCTCAATGAGACTAACCTGAATACAGACAGTAAAGAGATGTTATCTCAATGAGACTAACCTGAATACAGACAGTAAAGAGATGTTATCTCAATGAGACTAACCTGAATACAGAGGCAGGAAAGACATGTTATCTCAATGAGACTAACCTGAATACAGAGGCAGGAAAGACATGTTATCTCAATGAGACTAACCTGAATACAGAGGCAGTAAAGAGATGTTATCTCAATGAGACTAACCTGAATACAGAAATACATAGTTTCCATGAGTTATTGTTTCCTAATTGGCCGTTTCATAGACGGAGCCTAACAAGTGAAAGACGACAAGTGAAGACTGTTTTCAGTAGAACCCATGGGACGGTGGGTGTGAAGTCCTCTCTGAGTGTGATTGTTGACTGAGGACATACCGCAGGTTCTAGTTAGAAGTGTCTGGAGGTGACAGGGGTTGGTATAGGGTGTCAGGGGGGTGTTATGGGGTCTCAGGGGTCTCGGAGAGAGAGGAGCGACCCAAGCAGTGTTACAAATGTTTGACCATTAGAAATCCCATTTCCCCTAACCCTAAACTTAACCATAACCCCAAAATCCCTAACCCTAAACCTGACCCTAAACCTTACCCTAACCTTAACCCAAACCCTAAGCTTAACCCTAACCCTAACCCTAAACTTAACCCCAAAACCTTTAAACTTAAAATAGCATTTCAACAAATGCAGGACATGGCTGTGTTCCCCGAGGGGCTAAAATAACATGACTGTATCTTTATGCAGGTGTTGTGTGTCTGTACGTGTCCTCTCACTCTGCTAATGTGTTGCTTCAATCCCAGTGGCCTGCTCTCAGCTCTGTACTCACACTAGTAGTCTCCAGTAGCTCTGTATTCACACTAGTAGTCTCCAGTAGCTCTGTATTCACACTAGTAGTCTCCAGTAGCTCTGTATTCAGACTAGTAGTTTCCAGTAGCTCTGTATTCACACTAGTAGTCTCCAGTAGCTCTGTATTCACACTAGTAGTCTCCAGTAGCTCTGTATTCACACTAGTAGTCTCCAGTAGCTCTGTATTCAGACTAGTAGTTTCCAGTAGCTCTGTATTCACACTAGTAGTCTCCAGTAGCTCTGTATTCACACTAGTAGTCTCCAGTAGCTCTGTATTCACACTAGTAGTCTCCAGTAGCTCTGTATTCACACTAGTAGTCTCCAGTAGCTCTGTATTCACACTAGTAGTCTCCAGTAGCTCTGTACTCACACTAGTAGTCTACAGTAGCTCTGTATTCAGACTAGAGTTCTCCAGTAGCTCTGTATTCAGACTGGTAGTTTCCAGTAGCTCTGTATTCACACTAGTAGTCTCCAGTAGCTCTGTACTCACACTAGTAGTCTCCAGTAGCTCTGTATTCACACTAGTAGTCTCCAGTAGCTCTGTATTCCCACTAGTAGTCTCCAGTAGCTCTGTATTCACACTAGTAGTCTCCAGTAGCTCTGTACTCACACTAGTAGTCTCCAGTAGCTCTGTATTCACACTAGTAGTCTCCAGTAGCTCTGTACTCACACTAGTAGTCTCCAGTAGCTCTGTATTCACACTAGGGGTCTCCAGTAGCTCTGTACTCACACTAGTAGTCTCCAGTAGCTCTGTACTCCCATTAGTAGTCTACAGTAGCTCTGTATTCACACTAGTAGTCTCCAGTAGCTCTGTATTCACACTAGTAGTCTCCAGTAGCTCTGTACTCACACTAGTAGTCTCCAGTAGCTCTGTATTCACACTAGTAGTCTCCAGTAGCTCTGTACTCACACTAGTAGTCTCCAGTAGCTCTGTATTAACACTAGGGGTCTCCAGTAGCTCTGTACTCACACTAGTAGTCTCCAGTAGCTCTGTACTCCCACTAGTAGTCTACAGTAGCTCTGTATTCACACTAGTAGTCTCCAGTAGCTCTGTATTCACACTAGTAGTCTCCTGTAGCTCTGTACTCCCACTAGTAGTCTACAGTAGCTCTGTATTCACACTAGTAGTCTCCTGTAGCTCTGTACTCACACTAGTAGTCTCCAGTAGCTCTGTACTCACACTAGTAGTCTCCAGTAGCTCTGTATTCACACTAGGGGTCTCCAGTAGCTCTGTACTCACACTAGTAGTCTCCAGTAGCTCTGTACTCCCACTAGTAGTCTACAGTAGCTCTGTATTCACACTAGTAGTCTCTTTTAGCTCTGTACTCACACTAGTAGTCTCCAGTAGCTCTGTATTCACACTAGTAGTCTCCTGTAGCTCTGTACTCCCACTAGTAGTCTACAGTAGCTCTGTATTCACACTAGTAGTCTCCTGTAGCTCTGTACTCACACTAGTAGTCTCCAGTAGCTCTCTGTATTCACACTATTAGTCTCCTGTAGCTCTGTACTCACACTAGTAGTCTCCAGTAGCTCTGTATTCACACTAGTAGTCTCCAGTAGCTCTGTACTCACACTAGTAGTCTCCAGTAGCTCTGTACTCACACTAGTAGTCTCCAGTAGCTCTGTACTCACACTAGTAGTCTCCAGTAGCTCTGTACTCACACTAGTAGTCTCCAGTACCTCTGTACTCACACTAGAGGTCTACAGTCAGTGGCTTGCCATCAGCTGCTTTCAGGGGACCAAATACACAAACAAACAAAGCCCAAATGAAAAGCATCAATTTATATAATTTTCCATCTGCTTCCAGGTGGCTAAGAACACATAATAGACAACCAGTAGGAGGGAGGAAGGGGAATCGTAGAGAGCATACAGAAGAAAACACTTGCTCTTCAAGTGAAGAGGAGCCCAGCCTGAACAAACCTTCTTTTACCAGTCAAAAGCTGGTCTGCTGAGAGGAGGTGATGAGGATGAGAGGAGGAGAGGAGGAGGACAAAGGGAGAATCACACAGATAACCAGGTGCTTCTATATTTAATGGTCTCAATACGTCTGAAGACACACAAAAAAGGACACAGTAACGGGGATACGTGGCAGATGGGGGACTGGTTGGAGAGTCTGGGATGGTGATGTAGGCCTCCTGTGGCCCCCCGGTACACCACACACACACCACCATCCTGGCGTGAATTCACCTGGGGACTTGATGGATAAAAGCAGCAATCAGCCCCCACAATGCTCAGCTCCTTGACAGAATATGTCTGCACTCGCTAAAAAGGCCCCTAAGCGACTAGGGAGAGAACGGCAACAAAGCCCTATTAATGGGGAATGCCTACAAGCAGCTTTTTAAAAAAAAAATTCAGACCAGCCATATTTTGGGGGCTCTTCTGGGATCTGGACTTTGACTTAGTGTGATAATGAAATGTCGTTCTGTGTTTATTGTGCAATAGTCATTGTCACCAATTAAGCATATCCACAAACAGGATCTTAATTAATATGCATATAATATCTGCGTAAACCTGTATTTCAAGATCAGGAATTGAAAGTAAATGTAGGCTAATTGGTTAACACCTGTAGTAGTTTTTATTGATTCATTACATGATTAAACATTTATCTTAATTAAATCATAGGATTTAGAATTGACAGCAACAAACACAGGCTTACCTTTGAATAAACCCAACCAGATGTTGCTCATTATCAGCAAAAGAGCATCCAGTTGATATGAACTAGGAATCCCCTTTAACGTCGCCTTACTTAAAACTCTCCAAGTAAGCTGATCTTTTCAAGTGATGCCCATTGATGTTAAATAGTACTAAACCTACTTAAAACGTCTCCTCCCCCCCTGCCCCAGAACACAACAGAGCAGTACTGCCGCAACAGACAGACAGCTCTGTTAGTGACTCATTTAAAACACAAAGCACATAGACTCTCATTCATGCTAAAGCCTTTTCCTCTTTCACCATGCTATTCTAAAGCCACTCTCTGTTGCCCCCATCTCAGTTTCCCCCCAGTGGAGGGAAACCCAGTCGGCCCAAAGTTGACTATTTGGTGTGAAGCATTGAATGGCCTGCCTTTATAGTAAAACTAGCCCAGACCTTATGACTCCTTAGAGGTGCACCTTTTGCTTTGTCCGGGGAAGTTGGGTGGAGGAGAAGGAGGAGCAGAAACAGACAGCAGGTGTTGTGTTTTTATGAAAGATTCTGTTGATAAAGAAGGGAGAGAAAGAAAGAAAGAAAGAAAGAAAGAAAGAAAGAAAGAAAGAAAGAAAGAAAGAAAGAAAGAAAGAAAGAAAGAAAGAAAGAAAGAAAGAAAGAAAGAAAGAAAGAAAGAAAGAAAGAAAGAAAGAAAGAAAGAAAGAAAGAAAGAAAGAAAGAAAGAAAGAAAGAAAGAAAGAAAGAAAGAAAGAAAGAAAGAAAGAAAGAAAGAAAGAAAGAAAGAAAGAAAGAAAGAAAGAAAGAAAGAAAGAAAGAAAGAAAGAAAGAAAGAAAGAAAGAAAGAAAGAAAGGTGTAGGCTATGCTGAAGTCTCTCTCTCTCAGAGTCTCAGATTTAGCATCTTGCAGGCCAGGCCTCGTGTCTCCAAGCGGTCCATTTACAAAACATACGTGTGTGTTTGTTGTTGAAGGTAAGCCAAGCTGGTTTAACTCTTTGGCTGGGATGGAGCAGTTGACAGTGGTGGAGGGGGAAGCTGTGAGTTGTAGCTACATGGGCTAGAACCTGATCCTCCTGCTACTGGTGGCAGGCTAAAGTTGTCATAGGTACTATATCAATACCTGTGTAATTATATTGACTTGTCAGAGTAGTGTCTACAAAGTTCTCTCTTTTACTGTAAGTTATGGCTACCTAATGATACAGATACTTACTGTCTGATGCTTACTGATGTCAGTTCAGTTCTCCGTTTGGTTAGCGTTAGCAACAGGATCAGTTCAGTTCTCCGTTTGGTTAGCGTTAGCAACAGGATCAGTTCAGTTCTCCGTTTGGTTAGCGTTAGCAACATGATCAGTTCAGTTCTCCGTTTGGTTAGCATTAGCAACATGATCAGTTCAGTTCTCCAATTGGTTAGCGTTATCAACATGATCAGTTCAGTTGTCCATTTGGTTAGCATTAGCAACATGATCAGTTCAGTTGTCCATTTGGTTAGTGTTAGCAACAGGATCAGTTCTCTATTTCAAATCAAATCAAATCAAATTTTATTTGCCACATGCGCCGAATACAACAGGTTTAGACATTACCGTGAAAAGCTTACTAACAGCCCTTAACCAACAGTGCATTTATTTTTTAATAAAAAAGTAAAATAAAACAACAACAACAAAAAAGTGTTGAGAAAAAAAGAGCAGAAGTAAAATAAAATAACAGTAGGGGGGCTATATACAGGGGGGTACCGGTGCAGAGTCAATGTGCATGGGCACCGGCTAGTTGAGGTAGTTGAGGTAATATGTACATGTGGGTAGAGTTAAAGTGACTATGCATAAATAATTAACAGAGTAGCAGCAGTGTAAAAAGATGGGGTGGGGGTGGGGGGGCAGTGCAAGTAGTCCGGGTAGCCATGATTAGGTTAGCTGTTCAGGAGTCTTATGGCTTGGGGATAGAAGCTGTTGAGAAGCCTTTTGGACCTAGACTTGGCACTCCGGTACCACTTGCCATGCGGTAGCAGAGAGAACAGTCTATGACTAGGGTGGCTGGAGTCTTTGACAATTTTGAGGGCCTTCCTCTGACATCGCCTGGTATAGAGGTCCTGGATGGCAGGAAGCTTGGCCCCAGTGATGTACTGGGCCGTATGCACTACCCTCTGTAGTGCCTTGCGGTCGGAGGCCGAAAAGTTGCCATAAAAGGCAGTGATGCAACCAGGCAGGATGCTCTCGATGGTGCAGCTGTATAACTTTTTGAGGATCTGAGGACCCATGTCAAATCTTTTCAGTCTCCTGAGGGGGAATAGGCTTTGTCGTGCCCTCTTCACAACTGACTTGGTGTGTTTGGACCATGATAGTTCGTTGGTGATGTGGACACCAAGGAACTTCAAGCTCTCAACCTTTTCCACTACAGCCCCGTCGATGAGAATGGGGGCGTGCTCAGTCCTCTTTTTTTCCTGTAGTCCACAATCATCTCCTTTGTCTTGATCACGTTGAGGGAGAGGTTGTTATCCTGGCACCACACGGCCAGGTCTCTGACCTCCTCCCTATAGGCTGTCTCGTCGTTGCCGGTGATCAGGCCTACCACTGTTGTGTCGTCAGCAAACTTAATGATGGTGTTGGAGTCGTGCCTGGCCATGCAGTCGTGGGTGAACAGGAGGGGACTGAGCACGTACCCCTGAGGGGCCAACGTGTTGAGGATCAGCATGGCAGATGTGTTGTTACCTACCCTTACCACCTGGGGGCGGCCCGTCAGGAAGTCCAGGATCCAGTTGCAGAGGGAGGTGTTTAGTCCCAGGGTCCTTAGCTTAGTGATGAGCTTTGAGGGCACTATGGTGTTGAACGCTGAGCTGTAGTCAATGAATAGCATTCTCACGTAGGTGTTCCTCTTGTCCAGGTGGGAAAGGGCATTGTGGCGTGCAATAGAGATTGCATCATCTGTTGATCTGATGGGGCGGTATGCAAATTGGAGTGGGTCTAGGGTTTCTGGGATAATGGTGTTGATGTGAGCAATGACCAGCCTTTCAAAGCACTTCATGGCTACAGACGTCAGTGCTACGGGTCGGTAGTCATTTAGGCAGGTTATCTTAGTGTCCTTGGGCACAGGGACTATGGTGGTCTGCTTGAAACATGTTAGTATTACAGACTCAGTCAGGGACATTTTGAAAATGTCAGTGAAGACACTTGCCAGTTGGTCAGCACATGCTCGGAGTACACGTCCTGGTAATCCGTCTGGCCCTGCAGCCTTGTGAATGTTGACCTGCTTAAAAGTCTTACTCACATCGGCTACGGAAAGCGTGATCACATAGTCATCCGGAACAGCTGGTGCTCTCATGCATGCTTCAGTGTTGCTTGCCTCGAAGCGAGCATAGAAGTGGTTTAGCTCATCTGGTAGGCTTGTGTCACTGGGCAGCTGGCGGCTGTGCTTCCCTTTGTAGTCTGTAATAGTTTTCAAGCCCTGCCACATCCGACGAGCGTCAGAGCCGGTGTAGTACGATTCAATCTTAGTCCTGTATTGACTCTTTGCCTGTTTGATGATTCGTCTGAGGGCATAGTGGGATTTCTTATAAGCGTCCGGGTTAGAGTCCCGCTCCTTGAAAGCAGCAGCTCTACCCTTTAGCTCAGTGCGGATGTTGCCTGTAATCCATGGCTTCTGGTTGGGGTATGTACGTACGGTCACTGTGGGGATTTGGTTAGCGTTAGCGATAGGATCAGTT
The DNA here is from genome assembly GCA_031479575.1 of Coregonus ussuriensis. NCBI lineage: Eukaryota > Metazoa > Chordata > Actinopteri > Salmoniformes > Salmonidae > Coregonus > Coregonus ussuriensis. The sequence continues at coordinate 4,837,960 of CM062488.1, forward strand.
CAGTTCTCTGTTTTTTTTGTTAGCGTTAGCAACAGGATACATTCAGTTCTCTATTTGGTTAGCGTTAACAACAGGATCACATTCGGTTAATATTTTTTATTTTTATTTTTATTTTTTTGGGGGGGATGGATCAGCTTAATATTGCAGATAGATTGTATCTTCTATCAATGTAATTGTCTGCATCACTTCCAATCCCCCATGTTTATTTTTTATTTTTTATATATATATTCCCCTTTATTACTTTTCAACCCCACCATCCTTTCCCTACTTGGAGTAAATTAGTGAACAACAACGCCCAGGCCTCTACTTCCGGTCTATACTTACTATCTACACCTTATGGACAGAGTTAATTTTACAATAATTCTATATATATATATATATATATATATATATATATATATATATATATATATATATATATATATATATATATTTATGTTTTTGCTCCTGAACCTCTTCTACTCTCAACCTCTCCGATCATTTTCATGATGTCCATCCGGTTTGCTTCTAAATGCCATATCTTTCTAACTGTGCTCTTTCCCAAAAGCTCCCAACATACAACCTATATACTTATTATGGACACAGTATGCTTACATTATTAGCTATCTTTGTTATTATTTGTTGTTATTTGTTATTAGTCCCATCCTTCAACTCTATTCAATACCTCCCATCTATCTCTTAACACCATCCATATAGGATTTCTATTTGCCATATATATTTCAACCGTACTGTGATGTTTTACAAAAGTGCTGAACCTTTCTATTCTCATTGCTTCTACAGATTGTGAATTAAAAATAAACATTTTTGCTAAAAGTATTATTATATTATTGATTGATTGACTATGACTTTTCAGATCACCCAGTAATGCTATCTGCAAGGTTAGTTCCAGGTAAATATTGCAATCCTTTAGCCATTCCTGGACCTGTGTCCAAAAACAAGCTACAAATGGACAGAACCAAAACAAATGATCTAATGATTCTATCTCTTCACAGCAAAATCTGCAGAGCTGGGAAGATTGTATCCCCCATATAAATAACATTCTATTGGTAGCAAGAATTTTATATAATAATTTAAATTGAAAGATTCTAATTTTTGAATCCGGTGTCGTTTTGCGTGTCAGTTCATAAACACTATGCCATGGGATCGGTACGTCAAAGATCTCTTCCCAACTATTTTGCAATCTATATGGGACGGCTGTCAATCCTTTGGTCCTTAAGTGAAACTGATATACTTTTTTATTTATCACAGTTTTCCTTAACCAATTATGTTCTTTAATGCAAGGCCGACAGACAAGTTCCTTACTTTCTCCCCCTTCAACTTTCCTCTTCCACTTTTGCGGTAAGGCTGCAATTATTTGGTTGTAATTTTGGGTAGAGCAGACATTTCCATATGTTTTTGTTAGCTGCATGTGCGACATAACTCCACCAGTCCTACCGATGATATCATTTACGAAGATTATACCTTTTTTAAACATTCTGTCAAAAAATAAAGGTTTTTTGTCAATTAGTATATTTGAATTTCACCACAATATTTGTTGCATTATTTGTTCTGTCATTTCTGGAGGATTAAATTGAAATTGCAACCAACTTTCTATGGCTTTTTTTAGAAATAGTGACATTTGGGAGATTATTTCCTTTTCAAATAACTGAAAGTGAGAGGTTGTAATCTGAATAAAGGGAAAAGGGCCTTTCTTGAACAGTGGGTGAGACAATCTTACTAATTTGCTTGAGAACCAGTTCGGATTTAAGTATAACTTTTGGATGACTGAAGATTTTAGTGATAGGTCTAATGCTTTAATATTTAATAATTTCTGTCCTCCGAATTCATATTCATTATAGAAATATGCTCTTTTAATTTTGTCTGGCTTGCCGTTCCAAATAAAATTGAATATTTTTTTCTCATATAATTTAAAAAACTGTTTGCTAGGTGTAGGCAAGACCATAAGCAAATAGGTAAACTGGGATAATACTAAAGAGTTAATCAGGGTGATTTTTCCACAAATTGACAGGTATTTTCCTTTCCATGGTAGTAAGATCTTATCTATTTTTGCTAACTTTCTATTAAAATGTATTGAAGTGAGATCATTTATTTCCTTTGGGATATGTATTCCGAGTATATCCACATCACCATCAGACCATTTTATTGGTAAACTACATGGTAATGTAAAAATTGTATTTTTTAGTGATCCAATACGTAATATAGTACATTTGTCATAATTTGGTTTTAATCCAGAGAGGTTAGAAAATGTATCTAGATCCTCTATGAGGCTGTGGAGGGATTCTAGTTGTGGATCTAAAAGAAAACATGAATCATCTGCGTACAATGACACCTTTGTTTTTAAGCCCTGTATTTCTAATCCTCTGATATTATTATTGGATCTGATTTTAATAGCTAACATCTCGATGGCCACAATAAATAGATATGCCGATAGTGGACAACCTTGTTTCACTCCTCTTGACAGTTTAAAACTTTCTGAGAAATAGCCATTATTTAATATTTTACACCTAGGGTTACTATACATGATTTTGACCCATTTTATAAGAGATTCTCCAAAATTGAAATGCTCCAGGCATTTATATATAAATTCCAGTCGAACTTTATCAAATGCCTTTTCGAAGTCTGCTATGAATAGCAGGCCTGGTTTCCCATATTTTCCATAGTGTTCTATTGTTTCCAATACTTGCCTTATATTATCTCCAATGTATCTTCCATGTAAAAAACCTGTCTGATTAGAATGAATAATATCCGACAATACCTTTTTAATTCTATGCGCTATACATTTTGCTAGGATTTTTGCATCACAACACTGAAGTGTAAGGGGCCTCCAATTTTGTAAATGGACTGGATCTTTATATTTTCCACTTGTATCCTGTTTCAGTAATAATGAGATCAGACCTTCTTCTTGAGTGTCAGATAATCTACCATTTACATAGGAGTGGTTAAAACATGCTAATAACGGTCCTCTTAGTATATCAAAAAAGGTTTGGTATACCTCGATTGGTATGCCATCCAACCCTGGAGTTTTCCCGGACTTAAAGTCTTTAATTACATCCAGAAGTTCCTCCTCTGTAATTTCACCTTCACATGAGTCTTTCTGTGTGGCTGTTAATTTGACATTATCAATAGAAAAAAAATCTCTACAATTAGCTTCAGTTAGAGGAGATGGAGGCGACTGAAAAGAAAACATATGCTTAAAATACTTTGTTTCTTCCTTCAAAATATCATTAGGTGAATTATGGGTGACTCCGTCAATTGTAACCAGTTTCATTAAGTTCTTTTTAGTAGCATTCCTATGTTGAAGATTAAAAAATAATTGTGTGCATTTTTCCCCATATTCCATCCAGTTTGCTTTATTTTTATAATATATTACACTTGATCTTTCTTGAATAAGTTTTTCCATTTCTTTTTGTTTTTCCTCTAATTTATTCTGAGCCTCTATGTTACAGTTTTTATTGCCATCTATCTGTTCTGTTAGACTTTCTATTTCCTTTCTTAGTATAAACTCTTTTGACCTAAATTGCTTTTGTTTTCGAGATGAGTACTGAATTGCATGGCCTCTAAAGGCACATTTAAAGGTGTCCCATACAATAAGGGGATTCGCTGTACCTATGTTATGTTGGAAAAAGTCAGTTATAAATTCCTTTGTTCTAATTATAAATAAATTATCATCTAATAGGCTTTGATTAAATTTCCAATATCCTCGCCCACGTGGAAATTCAGTCAGAGTAATGTATATGCCTATTATATGATGGTCCGACCGCATTCTGTCCCCTATCAACACTTTTTTTACTTTTGGTGCCAACGAGAATGAGATAAGAAAGAAGTCAAGACGACTAGCTTGATTCAGTCTCCGCCATGTATATCTCACTAGATCAGCATATTTAAGCCTCCATATATCTACTAGTTCTAATGTATCCATGACATTCACAATTTCCATTCGGTTAATATTAGTAACAGGACAATTGTGGAGCATGACAGGTCAAGGCCATGGATCGGTATCTTGGCTTAGCTATATGTCTTTGCCTATGGTATGATTACAGACAATTAATTTAATGTAATGACTGCAAAGTGTGCAGTCTATTGAGTTAGTGTCTATGTCTAAGAGTATACTCTGTGGTCCTCTGTAGCTCAGCTGGTAGAGCACGGTGCTTGTAACACCAAGGTAGTGGGTTCGATCCCCGGGACCACCCATACACAAAAAATGTATGCACGCATGACTGTAAGTCGCTTTGGATAAAAGCGTCTGCTAAATGGGATATTATTATTGTCCAGATGAAAGGTAAAACTGTTCTGTGTAATTATTTAAATGTTATTATTTAAAGCTGTGAGGTGGTTTTGTCACATGTTGACATTCATTGTTATAACCCTTATTGTGTTCCCACAAGTGTTTGATTGATTTCCCAAGAATAGATAAAACAATTATTTGTGATATTGCTACATTATGAATTTTCATTAGCATTAAAATTTGTAATATTTTTTATTTTGATTTATCTGTTTAAAAATGCATAATTTTAACACAACACACAGGATTACATTAAAATTGTGCAGTCACATATAGGCCTTTGGTAGACCAAAGTGTGCATCCGCACAGTATCCCAGAAAAAGGTTACATTTACATCATTTAGCAGACGCTCTTATCCAGAGCGACTTACAGGAGCAATTAGGGTTAAGTGCCTTGCTCAAGGCCACATCGACAGATTTTTCACCTAGTCAGCTCGGGGATGAGAACCAGCGACCTTTCGGTTACTGGCACAACGCTCTTAACCACTAAGCTACCTGCCGCAGAATACAGGATGCACTGAATGCACTGTCTTTTTGAATTCTGTTCCCTTACATCTATCTTGTCCTCATTGAAATCGTATGGTCTGTCAGGCTGATAGAGTGAGAGAGAGAGAGAGAGAGAGAGAGAGAGAGAGAGAGAGAGAGAGAGAGAGAGAGAGAGAGAGAGAGAGAGAGAGAGAGAGAGAGAGAGAGAGAGAGAGAGAGAGAGAGAGAGAACAACTCTGACAAGCAACTGTTCCTCTCAGGAGCCAAGAGGTGATTCACACAGATTAGGAAAGTCAGAAAGAAAGGGATAGAGTAAAAAGAGTAAAGGAGTAGGAGAGACTGATATATATATGGTAGCAGAGATGTAAAGGAGTAGGAGAGACTGATATAAAGATGGTAGGATAGATGTAAAGGAGTAGGAGAGACTGATATAAAGATGGTAGGAGAGATGTAAAGGAGTAGGAGAGACTGAAATAAAGATGGTAGGAGAGATGTAAAGGAGTAGGAGAGACTGATATAAAGATGTAGGAGAGATGTAAAGGAGTAGGAGAGTGATATAAAGATGGTAGGAGAGATGTAAAGGAGTAGAAGAGACTGATATAAAGATGGTAGGAGAGATGTAAAGGAGTAGAAGAGACTGATATAAAGATGGTAGGAGAGATGTAAAGGAGTAGAAGAGACTGATATAAAGATGGTAGGCGATATGTAGAGTAGGAGAGGCTGATATAAAGATGGTAGTAGAGATGTAAAGGAGTAGGAGAGTGATATAAAGATGGTAGGAGATATGTAAAGGAGTAGGAGAGTGATATAAAGATGGTAGGAGAGATGTAAAGGAGTAGGAGAGACTGATATAAAGATGGTAGGAGAGATGTAAAGGAGTAGGAGAGACTGATATAAAGATGGTAGGAGAGATGTAAAGGAGTAGGAGATACTGATATAAAGATGGTAGGCGATATGTAGAGTAGGAGAGGCTGATATAAAGATGGTAGGAGAGATGTAAAGAAGTAGGAGAGACTGATATAAATATGGTAGTAGAGATGTAAAGGAGTAGAAGAGACTGATATAAAGATGGTAGGAGAGATGTAAAGGAGTAGGAGAGACTGATATAAAGATGGTAGGAGAGATGTAAAGGAGTAGAAGAGACTGATATAAAGATGGTAGGAGAGATGTAAAGGAGTAGGAGAGACTGATATAAAGATGGTAGGAGATATGTAAAGGAGTAGGAGAGACTGATATAAAGATGGTAGAAGAGATGTAAAGGAGTAGGAGATACTGATATAAAGATGGTAGGCGATATGTAGAGTGGGAGAGGCTGATATAAAGATGGTAGGAGAGATGTAAAGGAGTAGGAGAGACTGATATAAAGATGGTAGTAGAGATGTAAAGGAGTAGAAGAGACTGATATAAAGATGGTAGGAGAGATGTAAAGGAGTAGGAGAGACTGATATAAAGATGGTAGGAGAGATGTAAAGGAGTAGGAGAGACTGATATAAAGATGGTAGGAGAGATGTAAAGGAGTAGGAGAGGCTGATATATATAGATGGTAGGAGAGATGTAAAGGAGTAGGAGAGACTGATATAAAGATGGTAGGAGAGATGTAAAGGAGTAGGAGAGACTGATATAAAGATGGTAGGAGAGATGTAAAGGAGTAGGAGAGACTGATATAAAGATGGTAGGAGAGATGTAAAGGAGTAGGAGAGACTGATATAAAGATGGTAGGAGAGATGTAAAGGAGTAGGAGAGACTGATATAAAGATGGTAGGAGAGATGTAAAGGAGTAGGAGAGACTGATATAAAGATGGTAGGAGAGATGTAAAGGAGTAGGAGAGACTGATATAAAGATGGTAGGAGAGATGTAAAGGAGTAGGAGAGACTGATATAAAGATGGTAGGAGAGATGTAAAGGAGTAGGAGAGACTGATATAAAGATGGTAGGAGAGATGTAAAGGAGTAGGAGAGACTGATATAAAGATGGTAGGAGAAATGTAAAGGAGTAGGAGAGACTGATATAAAGATGGTAGGAGAGATGTAAAGGAGTAGGAGAGACTGATATAAAGATGGTAGGAGAGATGTAAAGGAGTAGGAGAGACTGATATAAAGATGGTAGGAGAGATGTAAAGGAGTAGGAGAGACTGATATAAAGATGGTAGGAGAGATGTAAAGGAGTAGGAGAGACTGATATAAAGATGGTAGGAGAGATGTAAAGGAGTAGGAGAGACTGATATAAAGATGGTAGGAGAGATGTAAAGGAGTAGGAGAGACTGATATAAAGATGGTAGGAGAGATGTAAAGGAGTAGGAGAGACTGATATAAAGATGGTAGGAGAGATGTAAAGGAGTAGGAGAGACTGATATAAAGATGGTAGGAGAGATGTAAAGGAGTAGGAGAGACTGATATAAAGATGGTAGGAGAGATGTAAAGGAGTAGGAGAGACTGATATAAAGATGGTAGGAGAGATGTAAAGGAGTAGGAGAGACTGATATAAAGATGGTAGGAGAGATGTAAAGGAGTAGGAGAGACTGATATAAAGATGGTAGGAGAGATGTAAAGGAGTAGGAGAGTGATATAACGATTGTAGGAGAGATGTAAAGGAGTAGGAGAGACTGATATAAAGATGGTAGGAGAGATGTGTTAGCCCAACACGCAAGTGTTACATTACCCAATAATAATGTTGTTAACCAATGGGTCCTCTTCACTGTACATCTTCAGGTTCCTAAACTATGTAAGTTTCTGTTAGAAAGTGGCACATAGCAAGGCTGGCAATACGCTGCTGTCCTGTAACAGCTCCTTGTGTCAGAGAGAGGGACCGACCGTGTCAAGTGTGAATTACCCCATTCAGAGGAATCTCCTGGATCACCTTACTTCCTCTATTGTCATCAGTGAAGGTGATTGGTATCCGTAGACAACCGCTATAAAACCCTCCGCTCGTGGGCAAAAGGTGGAAGCCTTTTTTTTTTTTTTTTTCCTTTCATAGGCTTGTTTACATTGTGACAGCTAGAAAGACGACCGGAGCATATTATTGGCTATATGCCTCAAACGGTAATTTGTGAGATATTGTAATATCATTCGTGCTATCACACTGACTTGAATTGTGAACACATGCTTATAATTGGAGCTATTTTGACAGCTACAGTATGTCTGTCAGGATAAACTTACAAAACAAAACAATGATAATCCTAGTCTCCCTCTTCCTCCATTCTTCTTGAAATAGAATTAATAATTATAATTATTATAATTGATAATTGTGACCAACGTAAAAAAAAATATTTTCACATGACCGTCTCATTGTACTGTAAAATAAATTGCACACCCTCCCCCCCCCCCTCATTAAATTAACTCAAAATAATGTTTATGACCACAAATAACAATAACTGTAGCGACCTTGTGTTTAAATATGTGGATATAGACTTTGCCACTTCAGCATGCTTTTGTGGGACAGTCGATGCCACGCAGGGCTACGGGCCAGAAGGTTGAGGGTTCGCCGACCACCACGGACGAGCTCACTCTCCCGGACTGTTTCATTACGCTAGGATCTGAACCGGCTGCAGGCAATGATCAGCTAGTGGGAAAATCACTTTTTTTTTTTATGTTAGATGCAATATTTATCATTATATAAAATATATGCAACACATTTTCCACCAACAGGTTTCTGTGCCAATGCACCACACAACCAATAAACAAAGCATACCGACTTCAGGCACTTCAATATCATGGTTTGCATTTTTAACACCACATTAAATAGATTATGTCAATCTCGACAACAAGGCCTAGTTTGGATTGATTGATTTTATTTGTCGGTTTAAAAAAAATACATATATATATATACTGTATATATGTACACAATACAAATATTTTTTAAGTGACCGGGACAATAAAGTTGGGGACTTCTTTCCATTGTTGTCCCTATTTATACATAAATACATAAACAATTACACAGATGCAGACGCATTACAGAGATGCAGACACATTACAGAGATACAGTCACACTACAGAGATGCAGACACATTACAGAGATACAGACACATTACATAGATGCAGACACATTACAGAGATACAGACACACTACAGAGATACAGACATATTACAGATATGCAGACATATTACAGAGATACAGACACATTACAGAGATACAGACATATTACATAGATACAGACACATTACATAGATGCAGACACATTACAGAGATACAGACACATTACAGAGATACAGACACATTACAGAGATACAGACACATTACAGAGATACAGACACATTACAGAGATACAGACACATTACAGAGATACAGACACATTACAGAGATACAGACACATTACAGAGATACAGACACATTACAGAGATACAGACACACTACAGAGATGCAGACATATTACAGATATGCAGACATATTACAGAGATACAGACACATTACAGAGATGCAGACATACAGTATTACAGAGATACAGACACATTACAGAGATACAGACACATTACAGAGATACAGACACATTACAGAGATACAGACACATTACATAGATACAGACACATTACAGAGATACAGACACATTACAGAGATACAGACACATTACATTGATACAGACACATTACAGAGATGCAGAGATATTACAGAGATACAGACACATTACAGAGATACAGACACATTACAGAGATGCAGACATATTACAGAGATACAGACATTTGGCTGGAAGAAATTATATTGTAAAACCTCCAGAAGAGTGAAATTCCCTAAAATATTCCGATCTGTCCCTTGGCAAATAGCAATTGAAATGAATTTATTACAAGCTTAGCACATGCTAATATCTATACTGAATAAAAATATAAATGCAACATGTAACAATTTCAACGATTTTACTGAATGACTGTTCATATAAGGAAATCAGTCAATTTAAATAAATAAATTAGGCCCTAATCTATGGATTTCACATGACTGGGCAGAGGCGCAGCCATGGGTGGGCCTGGGAGGCCATAGGAACACCCACTGGGGAGACAGGCCCAGACAGTCAGAATGAGTTTTTTCACACAAAAGTGCTTTATTACAGACAGAAATACTCCTCAGCACCCAGCACCCACCACTCCCCCCCTCCCTCAGACAGACGGAAGAAGCCAGGAGGTCCTGGGCTGTCGTGGTTACACGTGGTCTGCGGTTGTGAGGCCAGTTGGACGTACTGCCAAATTCTCTAAAACGACGCTGGAGGCGGCTTATGGTAGAGAAATGAACATGAAACTCTCTGGCTCTGTTCGACATTCCTGTAGTCAGCATGCCATTAGCACGCTCTCTCAAAACTTGAGACATCTGTGGCATTGTGTTGTGTGACAAAACTGCACATTTTAGAGTGGCCTTTTATTGTCCCCAGCACAAGGTGCACCTGTGTAATGATCATGCTGTTTAATCAGCTTCTTGATATGCCACACCTGTCAGGTGGATGTATTATCTTGGCAAAGGAGAAATGATCACTAACAGGGATGTAAACAAATGTATGCACAAAATCTAAGGGAAATAAGCTTTTTGTGCGTATGGAACATTTCTGGGATTTTTTATTTTAGCTCATGAAACATGGGACCAACACTTTACATGTTGTGTTTATATTTTAGTTCAGTATATTTCAGAGCCTGCTATTTGCACGCAATGTTAGACACTATTCATAAATCATTAAAAAAAAAAAATGTATATCCAATTTATAGAAAATGTGTTGTTGTCAACGTATAAATCTGCCCTATAAAAGCAGTGTAAGCCTCATAGATAAATAATTTTCTGACCCCAATTGAACCCAACCCACACTGTATTATACTGTATGTTGCTTTCAAGAAATTCACACAACCAGACGCCTCAGTCATTCACACTGCCTTCCACAGGTGCTTAGGGTTAGTGGTTAGGGTAAGGGTTATAAAATATAATGACTAAGGGGTTAAATGCCTTGCTCAAGAGAACATCGACAGATTTTTCACCTTGTCGACACGGGTATTCGAACCAGCAACCTTTCGGTTACTGGCCCAACGCTTTAACCGCTAGGGGGAAAGAGAGGCTCAGAAAGAAAGGGTTAGGGAAGAAGGTGAAAGGGTTAGGGTTAGGGTTGTCTGCGGGAGGATGGTGAAAGGGTATTGACTGTTCGTTGTTTGGTCTGGTTGTGTTTGAAAGGAGGTTAACCTCCGTAAACTTGTGTGTTCTTCTGGTGGCTGACAAATAGTCTATATATAGAGGAGAGACAGGATCTCCTCAGAGCTTAGCGGCACACTGAGAAGGGACTAGTGTCATCTCTATACCTTCTGTGATACACTGAGGTGCCTTCACAAAGTATTCATACCCCTTGACACAACACATTTTGTTGTGTTACAGCCTGAATTTAAAATTGATTCAAACATGTTTTGTCACTGGCCTACACACAATACTCCATAATGTCAAAGTGGAATGATGTTTTTCTAAATTTGTACAAATTAATAAAAAATTAAAAGCTGAAATGTCTTGAGTCAATAAGTATTCAACCCCTTTGTTATGGCAAGAATAAATAAGTTCAGGAGTAAAAATGTGCTTAACAAGTCACATAAGTTGCATGGACTCTGTGTGCAATAATAGTGTTTAACATGATTTTTTTATGACTACCTCATCTCTGTACCCCACACAAACAATGATCTATAAGGTCCCTCAGTCGAGCAGTGAATTTCAAATACCGATTCTACCTCAAAGACCAGGGAGGTTTTCCAATGCCTTGCAAAAAAAGGGCACCTACTGATATATGGATTTCTTTTTTAAACAGACATTGAATATCCCTTTGAGCATGGTGAAGTTATTAATTACATTTTGGATGGTGTATCAATGCACCCAGTCACTACAAAGATACAGGCGTCCTTCCTAACTCAGTTGCTGGAGAGGAAGGAAACCACTCAGGGATTTCACCATGAGACCAATGGTGACTTTAAAACAGGTACAGAGTTTAATGGCTGTGATAGGAGAAAATTGAGGATGTATCAACAACATTGTAGTTACTCCAGAATACTAACCTAATTGACAGAGTGAAAAGAAGGAAGCCTGTACAGAATACAAACATGCATCCTGTTTGCAACAAGGCACTAAAGTAAAACTGCAAAACATGTGGTAAAGCAATTTACTTTGTGTGCGTTATGTTTGGGGCAAATCCAATACAAGGCATTACTGAGTACCACTCTCCATATTTTCAAGCATAGTGGTGGCTGCATCATGTTATGGGCATGCTTGTAATCGTTAAGAACTGGGGAGATTTTCAGGATAAAAAAGAAGAAGAATGGAGCTAAGCATATGCAAAATACTAGAGGAAAACCTGGTTCAGTCTGCTTTCCACCAGACACTGGGAAATGAATGAACCTTTCAGCAGGACAATAACCTAAAACACAAGGCCAAATCTACACTGGAGTTGCTTACCAAGACGACAGTGAATGTTCCTGAGTGGCCGAGTTACCGTTTTGACTTAAATCTATTTCAAAATCTATGGCAAGACCTGAAAATGGTTGTCTAGCAACGATCAACAACCGATTTGACAGATCTTAAAGCATTTTGAAAAGAACAATGTGCAAATGTTGCACAATCCAGGTGTGCAAAGCTCTTAGAGACTTACCCAGAAAGACTCACAGCTGTAATCGCTGCCAAGGGTGATTCTAACATGTATTGACTCAGGGGTGTGAATACTTTTGTAAATGAGATATTTTATATTTCAATATTTCTGTATTTCATATTTGTTAAATAGCAAACATTTCTAAAAACATATTTTCACTTCGTCATTAAGGGTTATAGTGTGTAGATGGGTGAGAATTTTAAAAATATGTAATCCATTTAGAATTCAGGCTGTAACACAACAAAATGTGGAATAAGTCAAGGGGTATGAATACTTTCTGAAGGCACAGTTATTTAGCAGGTATTCAATGACGATCGATTAGGTTAATTATGTACATTTAATTTTGTTTTTTTGTTTTGTTACCTTTTATTAATACACAGAGAGACATAACATATTGTATGCTTTATTATAAGACATTACGAAGGTGCATACACGCTTTTAACAAGTTATAAAACATTATACCTGCAGGCTTTCAGTAAAGTGTTACCCAATATTTCACAAGCATGTATGACCTTTGGTAGCGTTTAGTTTGATCGAATCGATGCCATTCGGCCAATCTATGAGTGCCTTTGGTAAGTGGGAAACAATGACTGTGTATAGATTAAAGTATGTTCCGTATATTGTTGGAAAGGACATTGTTATGCCAGGTATAATTGCCTGTTATCTCTATTCAGACTGTGATAGCAGTTAATGTTCCTGTATGACTCCACTTCAGCGTGTCAGAAATTATTCAATATCTGTAACCAATGCATTACTGGAATCGGATCCCAAGCGTTAGCAACCTTGTGGTAAATATTAATGATACCTTTTAGGCTAAAGCTGTAAACTACTGGTATCAAATTGAACTATTGATATCGCTACATCGTTCCTTCCTTGATTTCCAAAATGCTGAACGACTCTGATTTCCCTTCCGCACGGCTCTCTCTCTCCCTCTCTCTCTCTCTCTCTCTCTCTCTCTCTCTCTCTCTCGCTGTCGTGAATAGGCCTAATTCTGAAGTGCAAATTACATTTGAGAAGTCAACTGTAAATGTTAATCTTGGGGTTGGCATTCAATTCATTCCACTATATGTCTCTAAATCATATGCATTGAGTCAAATAGTGTGGTTTAGTTAATCTCGATAGAGACAGAGTAATAACGTGATACATATTCCTGTAAAACGCCATTTCTGACAAATACATTTTTCAAGTGTCTTGAAGATGAATGGGACATAACGGTTTTGCCTGAACTTGGTTGGAATTCACTGTTATTATTTGATCACACTTTCTAAATGAAATTGTTGTGCCAATAAAAGCTGATGGATATTTCCATTAAAATAGTTCAGAGTAAATTGTTAGGCAACAGGCAGATTTAACAGGTTAGAAAAACAACATAAGTTATTACCCCTCAAGCCATAGCACTGCGGCTACATTCCCCATCCTCAGAGATTGATAAAACAAATCATTCCCCATCCTCAGAGATTGATAAAACAAATCATTCCCCATCCTCAGAGATTGATAAAACAAATCATTCCCCATCCTCAGAGATTGATAAAACAAATCATTCCCCATCCTCAGAGATTGATAAAACAAATCATTCCCCATCTTCAGAGATTGATAAAACAACTCATTCCCCATCTTCAGAGATTGATAAAACAACTCATTCCCCATCTTCAGAGATTGATAAAACAACTAATTCCCCATCTTCAGAGATTGATGAAACAACTCATTCCCCATCATCAGTGATTGATAAAACAACTCATTCCCCATCTTCAGAGATTGATAAAACAACTCATTCCCCATCCTCAGAGATTGATAAAACAACTCATTCACCATCTTCAGAGATTGATAAAACAACTCATTCCCCATATTCAGAGATTGATGAAACAAGTCATTACCATCTTCAGAGATTGATGAAACAAGTCATTCCCCATCTTCAGAGATTGATAAAACAACTCATTCCCCATCTTCAGAGATTGATGAAACAACTCATTCCCCATCCTCAGAGATTGATAAAACAAGTCATTCCCCATCTTCAGATATTGATAAAACAAGTCATTCCCCATCTTCATAGATTGATAAAACAAATCATTCCCCATCTTCAGAGATTGATAAAACAAGTCATTCCCCATCTTCAGAGATTGATGAAACAAGTCATTACAATCTTCAGAGATTGATGAAACATGTCATTCCCCATCTTCAGAGATTGATAAAACAACTAATTACCCGTCCTCAACGATTGATAAAACAACATATTCCCCATCTTCAGCGATTGATAAAACAAGTCATTCCCTGTCCTCAGGAATTTATAAAACAAGTCATTCCTCGTCCTCAGCGATTGATAAAAAGTAATTCCCCGTCCTCAGCGGTTGATAAAACATGACATTCCACGACACAGAGAGAGAACAGACACAGAGAGAGAATACACACAGAGAGAGAATAGACACACAGAGAGAGAACAGACACACACAGAGAGAGAACAGAGAACAGACACATAGCAGTCAGTCCAGAGGTGGTAGAATAGGTTCAGTCAGTCAGTCCAGAGGTGGTAGAATAGCTTCAGTCAGTCCAGAGGTGGTAGAATAGGTTCAGTCAGTCCAGAGGTTGTAGAATAGCTTCAGTCAGTCCAGAGGTTGTAGAATAGGTTCAGTCAGTCAGTCCAGAGGTGGTAGAATAGCTTCAGTCAGTCCAGAGGTTGTAGAATAGGTTCAGTCAGTCAGTCCAGAGGTGGTAGAATAGCTTCAGTCAGTCCAGAGGTTGTAGAATAGGTTCAGTCAGTCAGTCCAGAGGTGGTAGAATAGGTTCAGTCAGTCAGTCCAGAGGTTGTAGAATAGGTTCAGTCAGTCCAGAGGTGGTAGAATAGGTTCAGTCAGTCCAGAGGTGGTAGAATAGGTTCAGTCAGTCAGTCCAGAGGTGGTAGAATAGCTTCAGTCAGTCCAGAGGTTGTAGAATAGGTTCAGTCAGTCCAGAGGTGGTAGAATAGGTTCAGTCAGTCAGTCCAGAGGTGGTAGAATAGGTTCAGTCAGTCAGTCCAGAGGTGGTAGAATAGCTTCAGTCAGTCCAGAGGTGGTAGAATAGCTTCAGTCAGTCAGTCCAGAGGTGGTAGAATGGGTTCAGTCAGTCCAGAGGTGGTAGAATAGGTTCAGTCAGTCCAGAGGTGGTAGAATAGCTTCAGTCAGTCAGTCCAGAGGTGGTAGAATAGGTTCAGTCAGTCAGTCCAGAGGTGGTAGAATAGGTTCAGTCAGTCCAGAGGTGGTAGAATAGGTTCAGTCAGTCCAGAGGTGGTAGAATAGGTTCACTCAGTCCAGAGGTGGTAGAATAGGTTCAGTCAGTCCAGAGGTTGTAGAATAGCTTCAGTCAGTCAGTCCAGAGGTGGTAGAATAGGTTCAGTCAGTCAGTCCAGAGGTGGTAGAATAGGTTCAGTCAGTCCAGAGGTGGTAGAATAGGTTCAGTCAGTCCAGAGGTGGTAGAATAGGTTCAGTCAGTCCAGAGGTGGTAGAATAGGTTCAGTCAGTCAGTCCAGAGGTGGTAGAATAGCTTCAGTCAGTCCAGAGGTGGTAGAAAAGCTTCAGTCAGTCAGTCCAGAGGTGGTAGAATAGGTTCAGTCAGTCCAGAGGTTGTAGAATAGCTTCAGTCAGTCAGTCCAGAGGTGGTAAAATAGGTTCAGTCAGTCAGTCCAGAGGTTGTAGAATAGGTTCAGTCAGTCCAGAGGTGGTAGAATAGGTTCAGTCAGTCCAGAGGTGGTAGAATAGGTTCAGTCAGTCAGTCCAGAGGTGGTAGAATAGGTTCAGTCAGTCCAGAGGTGGTAGAATAGCTTCAGTTAGTCCAGAGGTTGTAGAATAGCTTCAGTCAGTCCAGAGGTTATAGAATAGGTTCAGTCAGTCCAGAGGTGGTAGAATAGGTTCAGTCAGTCAGTCCAGAGGTGGTAGAAAAGGTTCAGTCAGTCCAGAGGTTGTAGAATAGGTTCAGTCAGTCAGTCCAGAGGTGGTAGAAAAGGTTCAGTCAGTCCAGAGGTTGTAGAATAGCTTCAGTCAGTCCAGAGGTGGTAGAATAGGTTCAGTCAGTCAGTCCAGAGGTGGTAGAATACGTTCAGTCAGTCCAGAGGTGGTAGAATACGTTCAGTCAGCGTAAATCAGCAACTCCACATATTTTTGTAGCATTAAAAAGAAAGACCCATAGGAGAGAAAAGCATTGTTAATCGATTCAATACCTGAATAAAACCCAGCTCCTGGGTATAAAATGTTTTGTTTGCTTGCGGTATTAAATATCAGCGGTGTTTTTTTTCATTTTCATTCCTTTCATTCAAATGGAGAATACACCCAGACTATTCCCTGATGTGTAGGAGATAAACCCTGGACAACATTCTCAGCCCTTTGTATTACAATATGGAGGGGAGACGTTAACAAGGTCATATGCAGCAATGTGTTCTCACAGTATATAACACCAGGGAAAGGTTTCTATATACAACACAAACGCTAAGCAAGGTTTAACTCTGATATTTCATATTACTAATAAGTCATAAAAGACGATGACGTAATGCTCTGGACTGTCTTGAATCCTGGCTATAATGCTGACACATGACACAGTTCCTTTTCCTCTTCCTTTTCATACGAAAGATGGGTTACCAGGCCCATGGCACCAGGCCCATAGCCCTGTCCTTTTCATATGAAAGATGGGTTACCAGGCCCATGGCACCAGGCCCATAGCCCTTTCCTTTTCATATGAAAGATGGGTTACCAGGCCCATGGCACCAGGCCCATAGCCCTTTCCTTTTCATATGAAAGATGGGTTACCAGGCCCATGGCACCAGGCCCGTAGCCCTTTCCTTTTCATATTGATCAATAACCAGACAGTGATGAGAGACGTGTCCATTGTGCCGCTGGTTGTCCATTGAAAAGCATGCCCCTCCCTCTGGCCTCCCTGTTGAACGGCCCCATAAAGGCCGACAATACGCAGGAGGAAGGCTTAGAGCTGCACAGTTTTAGTTGTCATCGTAGCATGTGAGACAATGTCAAATATATGCTAAGGTCTGCCATATGGTGGTGGGCTAAAAGGCCTTAAAACAATTAATTACGATGTTCTTTAGCGGAAAACAGACTCGATCTGTCATCCCTGATATAGACGATGTCTGTCACCCCTCTCTCTCTCTCTCTCTCTCTCTCTCTCTCTCTCTCTCTCTCTCTCTCTCTCTCTCTCTCTCTCTCTCTCTCTCTCTCTCTCTCTCTCTCTCTCTCTCTCTCTCTCTCTCTCTCTCTCCTGTCAAAAGACGAGTGCAGAGACATGAGAAAAGTGAGGCATTTCCTAGGGAAAAGAAAAGAAAAGTAGCAAATCTGGATTTTCTGGGTCCTCTGTTCCTCTGACAGGCTAAATCTAGTGAGCCAGCTAGTGAACGCTCCAGGGTCATCTCTCCCTCAGATTAAAGCTAGTGAGCCAGCTAGTGAATGCTCCAGAGTCCTCTGTCCCTCTGACAGGCAAAAGCTAGTGAGCCAGCTAGTGAACGCTCCAGGGTCCTCTGTCCCTCAGATTAAAGCTAGTGAGCCAGCTAGTGAACGCTCCAGGGTCCTCTGTCCCTCAGATTAAAGCTAGTGAGCCAGCTAGTGAACGCTCCAGGGTCCTCTGTCCCTCAGATTAAAGCTAGTGAGCCAGCTAGTGAACGCTCCAGGGTCATCTCTCCCTCAGATTAAAGCTAGTGAGCCAGCTAGCGAATGCTCCAGGGTCCTCTGTCCCTCAGGCTAAAGCTAGTGACCCAGCTAGCGAATGCTCCAGGGTCCTTTGTCCCTGTGACAGGCATTCTAATGGCATGCTAAATCTAGTGAGCTAGCTAGTGAACGCTCCAGGGTCCTCTGTCCCTCAGATTAAAGCTAGTGAGCCAGCTAGTGAACGCTCCAGGGTCATCTCTCCCTCAGATTAAAGCTAGTGAGCCAGCTAGTGAACGCTCCAGGGTCCTCTGTACCTCAGATTAAAGCTAGTGAGCCAGCTAGTGAACGCTCCAGGGTCCTCTGTACCTCTTACATGCTAAAGCTAGTGAGCCAGCTAGCGAACGCTCCAGGGTCCTCTGTTCCTCTGACAGGCATAATAAAGGCATGCTAAAGCTAGTGAGCTAGCTAGTGAACGCTCCAGGGTCATCTCTCCCTCAGGCTAAAGCTAGTGACCCAGCTAGCGAATGCTCCAGGGTCCTTTGTCCCTGTGACAGGCATTCTAATGGCATGCTAAATCTAGTGAGCTAGCTAGTGAACGCTCCAGGGTCATCTCTCCCTCAGATTAAAGCTAGTGAGCCAGCTAGTGAACGCTCCAGGGTCATCTCTCCCTCAGATTAAAGCTAGTGAGCTACCTAGTGAACGCTCCAGGGTCATCTCTCCCTCAGATTAAAGCTAGTGAGCCAGCTAGTGAACGCTCCAGGGTCATCTCTCCCTCAGGCTAAAGCTAGTGAGCCAGCTAGTGAACGCTCCAGGGTCCTCTGTACCTCTGACATGCTAAAGCTAGTGACCCAGCTAGTGAACGCTCCAGGGTCCTCTGTACCTCTGACATGCTAAAGCTAGTGAGCCAGCTAGCGAACGCTCCAGGGTCCTCTGTACCTCTGACATGCTAAAGCTAGTGAGCCAGCTAGCGAACGCTCCAGGGTCCTCTGTTCCTCTGACAGGCATAATAAAGGCATGCTAAAGCTAGTGAACCAGCTAGCGAACACTCCAGGGTCCTCTTTCCATCTGAAAGGCTAAAGCTAGTGAGCTAGCTAGCAAAGCTCCAGGGTCCTCTGTCCCTCTGACAGGCATGCTAAAGGCAGTTTAAAGCTAGTGAACGCTCCAGGGTCCTCTGTCCCTCTGAAAGGAATGCTAAAGGCATGCTAAAGCTTGTAAGACAGCTAGCAAATGCTCCAGAGTTCTCTGTCCCTCTGGCAGGCATGCTGAAGGCATGCTAAAGCTAGTGATCTAGCTAGTGAACACTCCAGGGTCTTCTGTTCATCTGACAGGCATGCTAAAGGCATGCTAAAGCATGTTTGCAAGCTAGCAAATGCTCCAGGATCCTATGTCTCTCTGACATGCTAAAGCTAGTGAGACAGCAAGTGAATGCTCCAGGGTCCTCTGTCCCTCTGACAGTCATGCTAAAGGCCTGCTAAAGCTAGTGAGCCAGCTAGCGAACGCTCCAGGGTCCTCTGTCCCACTGACAGGTATGCTAAAGCGATGCTAACGGCATGCTAAAGCTAGTGAGCCAGCTAGCGAACGCTCCAGGATCTTAAAATAGCATACTAATAGCTCCATGTCGGGGAATGTGTCCCAAATGGCACCCTATTCCCTATATAGTGCACTACTTTAGACCAGAGAATGGCACCCTATTCCCTATATAGTGCACTACTTTAGACCAGAGAATGGCACCCTATTCCCTATATAGTGCACTACTTTAGACCAGAGAATGGCACCCTATTCCCTATATAGTGCACTACTCTAGACCAGAGAATGGAACCCTTTTCCCTATATAGTGCACTACTTTAGACCAGAGAATGGCACCCTATTCCCTATATAGTACACTACTTTAGACCAGAGAATGGCACCCTATTCCCTATATAGTGCACTACTTTAGACCAGAGAATGGCACCCTATTCCCTATATAGTGCACTACTTTAGACCAGAGAATGGCACCCTATTCCCTATAAAGTGCACTACTTTAGACCAGAGAATGACACCCTATTGCCTATATAGTGCACTACTTTAGACCAGAGAATGGCACCCTATTCCCTATATAGTGCACTACTTTAGACCAGAGAATGGCACCCTATTCCCTATATAGTGCACTACTTATCTGGTCAAAAGAAGTGCACTGTATCGGGAGCCATTTGGAACGTACACAGTGTGCTGATTATAATAATATGCCATTTAGCAGACGCTTTTATCCAAAGCGACTGACAGTCATGTGTGCATACATTTTTACATATGGGTGGTCCCGGGGATCGAACCCACTACCCTGGCGTTACAAGCGCCATGCTCTACCAATTGAGCTACATTACAGGACCACATTATACGCTCAGGGCGAGACAGACAGAGACCTCCAGAGGTGTAATCTCTCTGTGTAGTACCTCTCTACAGGTGTAATCTCTCTGTGTAGTACCTCTCTACAGGTGTAATCTCTCTGTGTAGTACCTCTCTACAGGTGTAATCTCTCTGTGTAGTACCTCTCTACAGGTGTAATCTCTCTGTGTAGTACCTCTCTACAGGTGTAATCTCTCTGTGTAGTACCTCTCTACAGGTGTAATCTCTCTGTGTAGTACCTCTCTACAGGTGTAATCTCTCTGTGTAGTACCTCTCTACAGGTGTAATCTCTCTGTGTAGTACCTCTCTACAGGTGTAATCTCTCTGTGTAGTACCTCTCTACAGGTGTAATCTCTCTGTGTAGTACCTCTCTACAGGTGTAATCTCTCTGTGTAGTACCTCTCTACAGGTGTAATCTCTCTGTGTAGTACCTCTCTACAGGTGTAATCTCTCTGTGTAGTACCTCTCTACAGGTGTAATCTCTCTGTGTAGTACCTCTCTACAGGTGTAATCTCTCTGTGTAGTACCTCTCTACAGGTGTAATCTCTCTGTGTAGTACCTCTCTACAGGTGTAATCTCTCTGTGTAGTACCTCTCTACAGGTGTAAATCTCTGTGTAGTACCTCTCTACAGGTGTAATCTCTCTGTGTAGTACCTCTCTACAGGTGTAATCTCTCTGTGTAGTACCTCTCTACAGGTGTAATATCTCTGTGTGTAGTACCTCTCTAGAGGTGTAATCTCTCTGTGTAGTATCTGGTGCATATGTAGTTCCACATTGATATTTTGGGGTCTTGTGTGTAGATCAGTGATGCAAAATCTTAATTTAATTCATTTTAAATGCAGGCTGTAACACAACAAAATGTGGAAAAAGTAAAGGGGTGTGAATTAATCACTCATATTGATTATGGGGGAAATCCGGTTGTATTCCCTGTTGAAGCTAACACTCAAAAACCACATGGAAAACATGGAAACTGGAAAAATTGTTTACGTGACTCGTTAGAGGACAACCTGCTGAGGACAACCAGCTGAGGACAACCAGCTGAGGACAACCAGCTGAGGACAACCAGCTGAGGACGACCTGCTGAGGACAACCAGCTGAGGACAACCAGCTGAGGACAACCTGCTGAGGACAACCAGCTGAGGACAACCAGCTGAGGACAACCTGCTGAGGACAACCAGCTGAGGACACCCAGCTGAGGACAACCAGCTGAGGACAACCTGCTGAGGACAACCAGCTGAGGACAACCAGCTGAGGAAAACCTGCTGAGGACAACCAGCTGAGGACAACCAGCTGAGGACAACCAGCTGAGGACAACCTGCTGAGGACAACCAGCTGAGGACAACCAGCTGAGGACAACCTGCTGAGGACAACCAGCTGCATTTTGATTTGGAGGTCGCCAAAACGGAAAGAGAAATGCAACACTTATTTGTCAATTACTCATATCGATATCACATTGAAATCAATAGAATGAGAAGGGGAGTCAGGTTACACGTCCTGTTCAAACAACAACAAAAAAACATACGGAATCTGGGAATAATATGTATATCACTGGTTAGAGGACAACTTGTAAAAGCCAGTTACATTTTGGCTTGTTGTCACAGTTGATTTACAAAAGTGACTCCAAAATCACACATTTTCTTATTTCCATTCATTTCTATTCGGCACAAAATAATCTGAAACACAACCAAAACAAACAGAAAATGCATCCAACAAATTTGTAGAGTCACAAGCTTGATGTAGTTATTGCGTGCTATGAATATGGGACCAAATACTAAACCTTTTGCTACTTTAATACACAATAAGTGAATTTGTCCAAATACTTTTGGTCCCCTAAAATTGCAGGAATATGTATTTAAAAAATCCTTCAAATTTAAGCTGTCAGTCTGCACTATATCCTCATAGTCATTGTATCATTTCAAATCCAAAGTGCTGGAGTACAGAGCCAAAACAACAACAAATGTGTCACTGTCCCAATACTTTTGGAGCTCAGTGTATTTTCTCACTATTTTCTCACTAGAGTAAAACTACTGTAGAAAGAGCTATCATAGTGCCTGTGCAGCAGCCCGTTCATTTGCCCCCTGCCAAGCCTTAGTATTGATATTATTCTATTCATTGTTATTTCAGACCACGTATGTATGGACACTACAATTGGATAAATACAGCTTTACTGGACAATCTCACAGCTAAGTATGGCACAGAAACCTGACCATTTATGTTCAACTGCAATCAAGATTAAAGACAGTTCTGGGTGACTTTAACCTCCCTACATCTGCCTTTGACTCATTTCTCTCTGCTTCCTTCTTTCCACTCCTTCCCTCTTTTGACCTCACCCTCTCACCGTCCCCCCCTACTCACAAGGCAGGCAATACGCTTGACCTAATCTTTACTAGATGCTGTTCTTCTACTAATCTCACTGCAACTCCCCTCCAAGTCTCCGACCACTACTTTGTATCCTTTTCTCTCTCGCTCTCCTCCAACACTACTCACTCTGCCTCTACTCCGATGGTAATGTGCCGTCGCAACCTTCGCTCTCTCTCTCCCGCTACTCTCTCCTCTTCCATCCTATCATCTCTTCCCTCTGCTAAATCCTTCTCCCTCCGATCTCCTGATTCTGCCTCCTCAACCCTCCTCTCCTCCCTTTCTGCATCTTTTGACTCTCTATGTGCCCTATCCTCCCGGCCGGCTCGGTCCTCCCCTCCTGCTCCGTGGCTTGACGACTCACTGCGAGCTCACAGAAGAGGGCTCCGGGCAGCCGAGTGGAAATGGAGGAAAACTAGACTCCCTGCGGACCTGTCATCTTTTCACTCCCTCCTCTCGACATTCTCTTCCTCTGTTTCCGCTGCTAAAGCCACTTTCTACCACTCTAAATGTCAAGCCTCTGCCTCTAACCCTAGGAAGCTCTTTGCCACCTTCTCTTCCCTGCTGAATCCCCCTCCTCCTTCCCCTCCCTCATCCCTCTCTGTGGATGACTTCGTCAACCATTTTGAAAAGAAGGTTGACGACATCCGATCCTCATTTATTAAGTCAAATGACACCGCTGGTCCTGCTCACACTGCCCTACCCTATGATTTGACTTCTTTCTCCCCTCTCTCTCCAGATGAAATCTTGCGACTTGTGACGGCCGTCCGCCCAACAACCTGCCCGCTTGACCCTATCCCCTCCTCTCTTCTCCAGACCATTTCCGGAGACCTTCTCCCTTACCTCACCTCACTCATCAACTCATCCTTGACCACTGGCCATGTCCCTTCTGTCTTCAAGAGAGCGAGAGTTGCACCCCTCCTCAAAAAACCTACACTCGATCCCTCTGATGTCAACAACTACAGACCAGTATCCCTTCTTTCTTTTCTCTCCAAAACTCTTGAGCGTGCCGTCTCTAGCCAACTCTCCTGCTATCTCTCTCAGAATTACCTTCTTGATCCAAACCAGTCAGATTTCAAGACTGGTCATTCAACTGAGACTGCTCTTCTCGGTGTCACGGAGGCTCTCCGCTCTGCTAAAGCTAACTCTCTCTCCTCTGCTCTTGTCCTTCTAGACCTGTCTGCTGCCTTTGATACTCTGAACCATCAGATCTTCCTCTCCACCCTCTCCGAGTTGGGCATTTCCGGCGCGGCTCACTCTTGGTTTGCATCCTACCTGACAGGTTGCTCCTACCAGGTGGCGTGGCGAGAATCTGTCTCCGCACCACATGCTCTCATCACTGGTGTCCCCCAGGGCTCAGTTCTAGGCCTTCTCCTATTCTCTCTATACACCAAGTCACTTGGCTCTGTCATATCCTCACATGGTCTCTCCTATCATTGCTACGCAGACGACACACAATTCATTTTCTCCTTTCCCCCTTCTGATAACCAGGTGGTGAATCGCATCTCTGCATGTCTGGCAGACATATCAGTGTGGATGTCGGATCACCACCTCAAGCTGAACCTCAGCAAGACGGAGCTGCTCTTCCTCCCGGGGAAGGACTGCCCGCTCCATGATCTCGCCATCACGGTTGACAACTCCATTGTGTCCTCCTCCCAGAGTGCAAAGAACCTTGGCGTGACCCTGGACAATACCCTGTCGTTCTCCGCTAACATCAAATCAAAACAACATTCGCAGAGTACGACCCTACCTTACACAGAAAACAGCACAGGTCCTAATCCAGGCACTTGTCATCTCCCGTCTGGATTACTGCAACTCGCTGTTGGCTGGGCTCAATGCCTGTGCCATTAAACCCCTACAACTAATCCAGAACGCTGCAGCCCGTCTGGTGTTCAACCTTCCCAAGTTCTCTCATGTCACCCCGCTCCTCCGCACATTCCACTGGCTTCCAGTTGAGGCTCGCATCTGCTACAAGACCATGGTGCTTGCCTACGGAGGTGTGAGGGGAACGGCACCTCCTTACATGCAGGCTCTGATCAGACCCTACACCCAAACGAGGGCACTACGTTCATCCACCTCTGGCCTGCTAGCTCCCCTACCTCTATGGAAGCACAGTTCCCGCTCAGCCCAGTAAAAGCTATTCGTTGCTCTGGCACCCCAATGGTGGAACAAACTCCCCCACGACGCCAGGACAGCGGAGTCACTGACCACCTTCAGGAGACACTTGAAACCCTACTTCTTTAAGGAATACCTGGAATAGTATAAAGTAATCCTTCTTCCCCCACCCCCCATGAAATAAAATTAAAAAAGGTGGTTGTCCCACTGGCTATCATAAGTTGAATGCACCAATTTGTAAGTCAGTCTGGATAAGAGCGTCTGCTAAATTATGTAAATGTAAATGTCCTCAACCTCTTCAACACACCATCACAGTTGAGTTGTGTTAGTTTCAACAGCGCATACAACCTGATTTCCCTACTAATCAATATGAGTGATTAATTGCGACATTTTGGTGCATGTGCAGTTTATAAGGTGCTCATTTAAAAAATACAAGTACTATAATTACTATTGTGGCACATGTATATGTAGGTAGTACATTTTATGTTTAGGTTTTCAATATATCACAAACTGTTTATTGATTATTGATTTGGACCCATCAAAAACTGTGTTTTGACTATGGGCTATTTATGAAAGTTATTGTCAACGGGTAGCAGCGGCAACATCATTTTCAATTTGTGTTTTAGGAATATAAACGGAACTTTCAACATTCATTTCCACAAGTGTTCTACTTAATTAGGTAAAAACTGCTGAAAGAGTCCAAAAAACATGATGATGTGATTTATTTATTTTGATGATCCACCAGAGATCATGAAAACGTGTTTGACTTGCCTATAATAAGGCACATACAGTATATTTACGAATAACACACAAGATAAACACTTCTCATCTGCTATAACAGGGACTTAAAAACTAGGTACAAATTGCTACAACGTAGCTAGCTAGCTAGTCAGCTGACGGCAAAATGTGTCTAACAGTAGTTTATAGCTAGGTAGCTACAGTTGAAGTCGGAAGTTTACACACACCTTAGCCAAATACATTTAAACTCAGTTTTTCACCATTCCTGACATTTAATCCTAGTAAAAATTCCCTGTTTTAGGTCAGTTAGGATCACCACTTTATCTTAAGACTGTGAAATGTGCGAATAATAGTAGAAAGAATGATATATTTCAGTTTTTATTTCTTTCATCACATAACAAGTGGGTCAGAAGTTTACATACACTCAATTAGTATTTGGTAGCATTGCCTTTAAATTGTTTAACTTGGGTCAAACGTTTCGGGTAGCCTTCCACAAGCTTCCCACAATAAGTTGGGTGAACTTTGGCACATTCCTCCTAACAGAGCTGGTGTAACTGAGACAGGTTTGTAGGCCTCCTTGCTCGTACACACTTTTTCAGTTCTGCCCACACATTTTCTACAGGATTGAGGTCAGGGCTTTGTGATGGCCACTCCAATTCATTGACTTTGTTGTCCTTAAGCCATTTTGCCACAACTTTGGATGTATGCTTGGGGTCATTGTCCATTTGGAAGACCCATTTGCGACCAAGCTTTAACTTCCTGACTGATGTCTTGAGATTTTGCTTCAGACAAGAGGACATTTCTCCAAAAAGTAAGATCTTTGTCCCCATGTGCAGTTGCAAACTGTAGTCTGTCTTTTTTAATGGCGGTTTTGGAGCAGTGGCTTCTTCCTTGCTGAGCGGCCTTTCAGGTTATGGCGATATAGGACTCGTCTTACTGTGGATATAGATACTTTTGTACCTGTTTCCTCCAGCATCTTTACAAGGTCATTTGCTGTTGTTCTGGGATTGATTTGCACTTTTCACACCAAAGTACATTCATCTCTAGGAGACAGAACACGTTTCTTTCCTGAGCGGAATGACGGCTGCGTGGTCCCATGGTGTTTATACTTGCGTACTATTGTTTGTACAGATGAACTTGGTACCTTCAGGCGTTTGGAAATTGCTGTGGTCTTGGCTGATTTCTTTTGATTTTCCCATGATGTCAAGCAAAGAGGCACCGAGTTTAAAGGTAGGCATTGAAATACATCCACAGGTACACCTCCAATTGACTCAAATGATGTCAATTAGCCTATCAGAAGCTTCTAAAGCCATGACATAATTTTCTGGAATTTTCGAAGCTGTTTAAAGGCACAGTCAACTTAGTGTATGTAAACTTCTGACCCACTGGAATTGTGATACAGTGAATTATAAGTGAAATAATCTGTCCATAAAACAATTGTTGGAAAAATTACTTGTGTCATGCAAAAAGTAGATGTCCTAACCGACTTGCCAAAACTATAGTTTGTTAACAAAAAATGTGTTCAGTGCTTGAAAAACTAGTTTTAATGACTCCAACCTAAGTGTATGTAAACTTCCGACTTCAACTGTAGCTAGCTAGCTAGCTAGTCAGCTGACGGCAAAATGTGGCTAACAGTAGTTTCTTAGCTAGCAAAAAAACAAGTGCATAAAATGCTGCACAATGACGGGAATATGACTAAAACAACATGACAACTTCATCAGGAAACATAAGCAAACAAATACTTTACCCACAGTTCTTGCACTCACGCACAGTGAAGGATAAAACACTTAGAATAATAATGTTAGAAAACCAGAGATTCTATGCACAGCCACAGGTGGCGAGCTGAACTTGGTATTTAATTAACACGGCATGCCTGCGCTAGCTGTGACTTCATCAGTCACTCTTAAAGGGACAGGTTTTATTAAAGACGAATAAAACATAAATTAATCTAGAACTGTTGTTTCCGATCACTGAACATGTTGTAATTAATGGTGTTGTGTTGTACTTGGAACTGATGACAACAATCTATAATTTATTGGGTTGAATTATGAAAAAAAGTTCCTATAGGAAAAATGTAGTCCAATCGGATTCCAATAGGATTCTGATGCAGGTGACAATATACAGTGGGGGAAAAAAGTATTTAGTCAGCCACCAATTGTGCAAGTTCGTCCACTTAAAAAGATGAGAGAGGCCTGTAATTTTCATCATAGGTACACGTCAACTATGTTTGCTAGAGTGCATTTGGATGATCCAGAAGAGGATTGGGAGAATATCATATGGTCAGATGAAACCAAAATAGAACTTTTTGGTAAAAACTCAACTCGTCGTGTTTGGAGGACAAAGAATGCTGAGTTGCATCCAAAGAAAATCATACCTACTGTGAAGCATGGGGGTGGAAACATCATTCTTTGGGGCTGTTTTTCTGCAAAGGGACCAGGACGACTGACCCGTGGAAAGGAAAGAATGAATGGGGCCATGTATCGTGAGATTTTGAGTGAAAACCTCCTTCCATAAGCAAGGGCATTGAAGATGAAACGTGGCTGGGTCTTTCAGCATGACAATGATCCCAAACACACCGCCCGGGCAACGAAGGAGTGGCTTCGTAAGAAGCATTTCAAGGTCCTGGAGTGGCCTAGCCAGTCTCCAGATCTCAACCCCATAGAAAATCTTTGGAGGGAGTTGAAAGTTCGTGTTGCCCAGCGATAGCCCCAAAACATCACTGCTCTAGAGGAGATTCCCCATGGAGGAATGGGCCAAAATACCAGCAACAGTGTGTGAAAACCTTGTGAAGACTTACAGAAAACGTTTGACCTGTGTCATTGCCAACAAAGGGTATATAATAAAGTATTGAGAAACTTTTGTTATTGACCAAATACTTATTTTCCACCATCATTTGCAAATAAATTCATAAAAAATCCTACAATGTGATTTTCTGGATTTATTTCCCTCATTTTGTCTGTCACAGTTGATGTGTACCTATGATGAAAATTACAGGCCTCTCTCATCTTTTTAAGTGGGAGAACTTGCACAATTGGTGGCTGACTAAATACTTTTTTCCCCCACTGTAACTGGCCCTATGTGTGCATAACTGGCCCTATGTGTGTATAACTGGCCCTATGTGTGTATAACTGGCCCTATGTGTGTATAACTGGCCCTATGTGTGTATAACTGGCCATATAATGTAATGTAATATATATAACTGGCCCTATGTGTGTATAGCTGGCCCTCTGTGTGTATAACAGGCCCTCTGTGTGTATAACTGGCCCTATGTGTGTATAACTGGCCCTATGTGTGTATAACTAGCCGTATATATAAATTGCCCTATAAATAACTGGCCCTATGTGTGTCTAACTGGCCCTATGTGTGCATAACTGGCGCTATGTGTGTATAACTGGCTTTATGTGTGTATAACTGGCCATATATATAATGGGCCCTATATATAACTGGCCCTATGTGTGCATAACTGGCCCTATGTGTGTATAACTGGCCCTATATATAACTGGCCCTATGTGTGCATAACTGGCCCTATGTGTGCATAACTGGTCCTATGTGTGTATAACCTTCCCTATGTGTGTATAACTGGCCCTATGTGTGTATAACTGGCCCTATGTGTGTATAACTGGCCATATATATAACTGGCCCTATGTGTGTATAATTGGCCCTATGTGTGTTTAACTGGCCCTATGTGTGTATAACTGGCCCTATGTGTGTATAACTGGACCTATATATAACTGGCCCTATGTGTGTATAACTGGCGCTATGTGTGTATAACTGGCCCTATATATAACTGGCCCAATGTGTGTATAACTGGCCCTATGTGTGTATAACTGGCCCTATATATAACTGGCCCAATGTGTGTACAACTGGCCCTATGTTTGCATAACTGGCCCTATGTGTGTATAACTGGCCCTATATATAACTGGCAATATGTGTGTATAACTGGACCTATGTGTGTATAACTGGCCCTATGTGTGTATAACTGGCCCTATATAAACCTGGCCCTATGTGTGTATAACTTGCCCTATGTGTGCATAACTGGCCCTATGTGTGTATAACTGGCCCTATGTTTTTATAACTGGCCCTATATATAACTGGCCCTATGTGTGTACAACTGGCCCTATGTGTGTACAACTGGCCCTATGTGTGTACAACTGGCCCTATGTGTGTACAACTGGCCCTATGTGTGTATAACTGGCCCTATGTGTGTATAACTGGCCCTATGTGTACATAACTAGCCCTATGTGTGTATAACTGTCCCTATATATAACTGGCCCGATGTGTGTATAACTGGCCCTATGTGTGTATAACTGTCCGTATATATAAATGGCCCTCTGTGTGTATAACTGGCCCTATGTGTGTATAACTGGCCCTATGTGTGTATAACTGGCCCTATGTGTGCATAACTGGCCCTATGTGTGTATAACTGGCCCTATGTGTGTATAACTGGCCCTGTGTGCATAACTGGCCCTATGTGTGTATAACTGGCCCTATGTGTGTATAACTGGCCCTATGTGTGTATAACTGGCCCTATGTGTGTATAACTGGCCCTATGTGTGTATAACTGGCCCTATGTGTGAATAACTGGCCCTATGTGTGTATAACTGGCCCTATGTGTGTATAACTGGCCCTATGTGTGCATAACTGGCCCTATGTGTGTATAACTGGCCCTATTTGTGTATAACTGGCACTATGTGTGTATAACTGGCCCTATGTGTGCATAACTGGCCCTATGTGTGTATAACTGGCCCTATGTGTGTATAACTGGCCCTATGTGTGTATAACTGGCCCTATGTGTGTATAACTGGCCATATATATAACTGGCCCTATGTGTGTATAACTGGCCCTATATGTGTATAACTGGCCCGATGTGTGTATAACTGGCCCTATGTGTGTATAACTGGAAGTATATATAACTGGCCCTATGTGTGTATAACTGGCCCTATGTGTGTATAACTGGTCCTATATATAACTGGCCCTATGTGTGTATAACTGGCCCTATGTGTGTATAACTGGCCCTATATATAACTGGCCCAATGTGTGTACAACTGGCCCTATGTGTGCATAACTGGCCCTATGTGTGTATAACTGGCCCTATATATAACTGGCCCTATGTGTGTATAACTGGCCCTATGTGTGTATAACTGGCCCTATGTGTGTATAACTGGCCCTATATATACCTTGCCCTATGTGTGTGTATAACTTGCCCTATGTGTGCATAACTGGCCCTATGTGTGTATAACTGGCCCTATGTGTGTATAACTGGCCCTATATATATAACTGGCAATATTTATGTACAACTGGCCCTATATATAACTGGCCCTATGTGTGTATAACTGGCCCTATGTGTGTATAACTGGCTCTATGTGTGTATAACTGGCCCTCTGTGTGTATAACTGGCCCTATGTGTGTATAACTGGCCCTATGTGTGTATAACTGGCCCTATGTGTGCATAACTGGCCCTATGTGTGTATAACTGGCCCTATGTGTGTATAACTGGCCCTATGTGTGTATAACTGGCCCTATTTGTGTATAACTGGCCCTATGTGTGTATAACTGGCCCTATGTGTGAATAACTGGCCATATATATAACTGGCCCTATGTGTGTATAACTGGCCCTATGTGTGTATAACTGGCCCGATGTGTGTATAACTGGCCCTATGTGTGTATAACTGGCCCTATATATAACTGGCCCGATGTGTGTACAACTGGCCCTATGTGTGTATAACTGGTCCTATGTGTGTATAACCTTACCTATGTGTGTATAACTGGCCCTATGTGTGTATAACTGGCCCTATGTGTGTATAACTGGCCATATATATAACTGGCCCTATGTGTGTATAACTGGCCCTATGTGTGTATAACTGGCCCTATGTGTGTATAACTGGCCCTATGTGTGTATAACTGGCCCTATATATAACTGGCCCTACGTGTGTATAACTGGCCCTATGTGTGTATAACTGGCCCTATGTGTGCATAACTGGCCCTATGTGTGTATAACTGGCCCTATTTGTGTATAACTGGCCCTATGTGTGTATAACTGGCCCTATGTGTGCATAACTGGCCCTATGTGTGTATAACTGGCCCTATGTGTGTATAACTGGCCCTATGTGTGTATAACTGGCCCTATGTGTGTATAACTGGCCATATATATATAACTGGACCTATGTGTGTATAACTGGCCCTATATATAACTGGCCCTATGTGTGCATAACTGGCCCTATGTGTGCATAACTGGTCCTATGTGTGTATAACCTTCCCTATGTGTGTATAACTGGCCCTATGTGTGTATAACTGGCCCTATGTGTGTATAACTGGCCATATATATAACTGGCCCTATGTGTGTATAACTGGACCTATATATAACTGGCCCTATGTGTGTATAACTGGCGCTATGTGTGTATAACTGGCCCTATATATAACTGGCCCAATGTGTGTATAACTGGCCCTATGTGTGTATAACTGGCCCTATATATAACTGGCCCAATGTGTGTACAACTGGCCCTATGTTTGCATAACTGGCCCTATGTGTGTATAACTGGCCCTATATATAACTGGCAATATGTGTGTATAACTGGACCTATGTGTGTATAACTGGCCCTATGTGTGTATAACTGGCCCTATATAAACCTGGCCCTATGTGTGTATAACTTGCCCTATGTGTGCATAACTGGCCCTATGTGTGTATAACTGGCCCTATGTTTTTATAACTGGCCCTATATATAACTGGCCCTATGTGTGTACAACTGGCCCTATGTGTGTACAACTGGCCCTATGTGTGTACAACTGGCCCTATGTGTGTACAACTGGCCCTATGTGTGTATAACTGGCCCTATGTGTGTATAACTGGCCCTATGTGTACATAACTAGCCCTATGTGTGTATAACTGTCCCTATATATAACTGGCCCGATGTGTGTATAACTGGCCCTATGTGTGTATAACTGTCCGTATATATAAATGGCCCTCTGTGTGTATAACTGGCCCTATGTGTGTATAACTGGCCCTATGTGTGTATAACTGGCCCTATGTGTGCATAACTGGCCCTATGTGTGTATAACTGGCCCTATGTGTGTATAACTGGCCCTGTGTGCATAACTGGCCCTATGTGTGTATAACTGGCCCTATGTGTGTATAACTGGCCCTATGTGTGTATAACTGGCCCTATGTGTGTATAACTGGCCCTATGTGTGTATAACTGGCCCTATGTGTGAATAACTGGCCCTATGTGTGTATAACTGGCCCTATGTGTGTATAACTGGCCCTATGTGTGCATAACTGGCCCTATGTGTGTATAACTGGCCCTATTTGTGTATAACTGGCACTATGTGTGTATAACTGGCCCTATGTGTGCATAACTGGCCCTATGTGTGTATAACTGGCCCTATGTGTGTATAACTGGCCCTATGTGTGTATAACTGGCCCTATGTGTGTATAACTGGCCATATATATAACTGGCCCTATGTGTGTATAACTGGCCCTATATGTGTATAACTGGCCCGATGTGTGTATAACTGGCCCTATGTGTGTATAACTGGAAGTATATATAACTGGCCCTATGTGTGTATAACTGGCCCTATGTGTGTATAACTGGTCCTATATATAACTGGCCCTATGTGTGTATAACTGGCCCTATGTGTGTATAACTGGCCCTATATATAACTGGCCCAATGTCTGTACAACTGGCCCTATGTGTGCATAACTGGCCCTATGTGTGTATAACTGGCCCTATATATAACTGGCCCTATGTGTGTATAACTGGCCCTATGTGTGTATAACTGGCCCTATGTGTGTATAACTGGCCCTATATATACCTTGCCCTATGTGTGTGTATAACTTGCCCTATGTGTGCATAACTGGCCCTATGTGTGTATAACTGGCCCTATGTGTGTATAACTGGCCCTATATATATAACTGGCAATATTTATGTACAACTGGCCCTATATATAACTGGCCCTATGTGTGTATAACTGGCCCTATGTGTGTATAACTGGCTCTATGTGTGTATAACTGGCCCTCTGTGTGTATAACTGGCCCTATGTGTGTATAACTGGCCCTATGTGTGTATAACTGGCCCTATGTGTGCATAACTGGCCCTATGTGTGTATAACTGGCCCTATGTGTGTATAACTGGCCCTATGTGTGTATAACTGGCCCTATTTGTGTATAACTGGCCCTATGTGTGTATAACTGGCCCTATGTGTGAATAACTGGCCATATATATAACTGGCCCTATGTGTGTATAACTGGCCCTATGTGTGTATAACTGGCCCGATGTGTGTATAACTGGCCCTATGTGTGTATAACTGGCCCTATATATAACTGGCCCGATGTGTGTACAACTGGCCCTATGTGTGTATAACTGGTCCTATGTGTGTATAACCTTACCTATGTGTGTATAACTGGCCCTATGTGTGTATAACTGGCCCTCCTATGTGTGTATAACTGGCCCTATATATAACTGGCCCTATGTGTGTATAACTGGCCCTATGTGTGTATAACTGGCCCTATGTGTGTATAACTGGCCCTATGTGTGTATAACTGGCCCTATATATAACTGGCCCTATGTGTGTATAACTGGCCCTATGTGTGTATAACTGGCCCTATGTGTGCATAACTGGCCCTATGTGTGTATAACTGGCCCTATTTGTGTATAACTGGCCCTATGTGTGTATAACTGGCCCTATGTGTGCATAACTGGCCCTATGTGTGTATAACTGGCCCTATGTGTGTATAACTGGCCCTATGTGTGTATAACTGGCCCTATGTGTGTATAACTGGCCATATATATAACTGGACCTATGTGTGTATAACTGGCCCTATATATAACTGGCCCTATGTGTGCATAACTGGCCCTATGTGTGCATAACTGGTCCTATGTGTGTATAACCTTCCCTATGTGTGTATAACTTAACTGGCCCTATGTGTGTATAACTGGCCCTATGTGTGTATAACTGGCCATATATATAACTGGCCCTATGTGTTTATAACTGGACCTATATATAACTGGCCCTATGTGTGTATAACTGGCGCTATGTGTGTATAACTGGCCCTATATATAACTGGCCCAATGTGTGTATAACTGGCCCTATGTGTGTATAACTGGCCCTATATATAACTGGCCCAATGTGTGTACAACTGGCCCTATGTTTGCATAACTGGCCCTATGTGTGTATAACTGGCCCTATATATAACTGGCAATATGTGTGTATAACTGGACCTATGTGTGCATAACTGGCCCTATGTGTGTATAACTGGCCCTATGTGTGTATAACTGGCCCTATGTGTGTATAACTGGCCCTATGTGTGTATAACTGGCCATATATATAACTGGCCCTATGTGTGTATAACTAACTGGCCCTATATGTGTATAACTGGCCCGATGTGTGTATAACTGGCCCTATGTGTGTATAACTGGAAGTATATATAACTGGCCCTATGTGTGTATAACTGGCCCTATGTGTGTATAACTGGTCCTATATATAACTGGCCCTGTGTGTGTATAACTGGCCCTATGTGTGTATAACTGGCCCTATATATAACTGGCCCAATGTATGTACAACTGGCCCTATGTGTGCATAACTGGCCCTATGTGTGTATAACTGGCCCTATATATAACTGGCCCTATGTGTGTATAACTGGCCCTATGTGTGTATAACTGGCCCTATGTGTGTATAACTGGCCCTATATATACCTTGCCCTATGTGTGTATAACTTGCCCTATGTGTGCATAACTGGCCCTATGTGTGTATAACTGGCCCTATGTGTGTATAACTGGCCCTATATATATATAACTGGCAATATTTATGTACAACTGGCCCTGCCCTATATATAACTGGCCCTATGTGTGTATAACTGGCCCTATGTGTGTATAACTGGCTCTATGTGTGTATAACTGGCCCTCTGTGTGTATAACTGGCCCTATGTGTGTATAACTGGCCCTATGTGTGTATAACTGGCCCTATGTGTGCATAACTGGCCCTATGTGTGTATAACTGGCCCTATGTGTGTATAACTGGCCCTATGTGTGTATAACTGGCCCTATGTGTGTATAACTGGCCCTATGTGTGTATAACTGGCCCTATGTGTGAATAACTGGCCATATATATAACTGGCCCTATGTGTGTATAACTGGCCCTATGTGTGTATAACTGGCCCGATGTGTGTATAACTGGCCCTATGTGTGTATAACTGGCCCTATATATAACTGGCCCGATGTGTGTACAACTGGCCCTATGTGTGTATAACTGGTCCTATGTGTGTATAACCTTACCTATGTGTGTATAACTGGCCCCCTATGTGTGTATAACTGGCCCTATGTGTGTATAACTGGCCATATATATAACTGGCCCTATGTGTGTATAACTGGCCCTATGTGTGTATAACTGGCCCTATGTGTGTATAACTGGCCCTATGTGTGTATAACTGGCCCTATATTTAACTGGCCCTATGTGTGTATAACTGGCCCTATGTGTGTATAACTGGCCCTATGTGTGCATAACTGGCCCTATGTGTGTATAACTGGCCCTATTTGTGTATAACTGGCCCTATGTGTGTATAACTGGCCCTATGTGTGCATAACTGGCCCTATGTGTGTATAACTGGCCCTATGTGTGTATAACTGGCCCGATGTGTGTACAACTGGCCCTATGTGTGTATAACTGGACCTATATATAACTGGCCCTATGTGTGTATAACTGGCCCTATGTGTGTATAACTGGTCCTATATATAACTGGCCCTATGTGTGTATAACTGGCCCTATATATAACTGGCCCAATGTGTGTACAACTGGCCCTATGTGTGCATAACTGGCCCTATGTGTGTATAACTGGCCCTATATATAACTGGCCCTATGTGTGTATAACTGGCCCTATGTGTGTATAACTGGCCCTATGTGTGTATAACTGGCCCTATATATACCTTGCCCTATGTGTGTATAACTTGCCCTATGTGTGCATAACTGGCCCTACGTGTGTATAATCAAATCAAATCAAATCAAATCAAATTTTATTGGTCACATGCGCCGAATACAACAGGTGCAGACATTACAGTGAAATGCTTACTTACAGCCCTTAACCAACAGTGCATTTATTTTCAACAAAAAAGTAAGAATAAAACAACAAAAAAGTGTTGAGAAAAAAAGAGCAGAAGTAAAAATAAAGTGACAGTAGGGAGGCTATATATAACTGGCCCTATGTGTGTATAACTGGCCCTATATATAACTGGCAATATGTATGTACAAATGGCCCTATATATAACTGGCCCTATGTGTGTATAACTGGCCCTATGTGTGTATAACTGGCTCTATGTGTGTATAACTGGCCCTCTGTGTGTATAACTGGCCCTATGTGTGTATAACTGGCCCTATGTGTGTTTAACTGGCCCTATGTGTGCATAACTGGCCCTATGTGTGTATAACTGGCCCTATGTGTGTATAACTTGCCCTATGTGTGTATAACTGGCCCTATATATAACTGGCCTTATGTGTGTATAACTGGCCATATGTGTGTATAACTGGCCCTATGTGTGCATAACTGGCCCTATGTGTGTATAACTGGCCCAATGTGTGTCTAACTGGCCCTATGTGTGCATAACTGGCCCTATGTGTGCATAACTGACCCTTTGTGTGTATAACTGGCCCTATGTGTGTATAACTGGCCCTCTGTGTGTTTAACTGGTCCTATATATAACTGGCCCTATGTGTGCATAACTGGCCCTATGTGTGTATAACTGGCCCTATGTGTGCATAACTGGCCCTGTGTGTGTATAGCTGGCCCTCTGTGTGTATAACTGGCCCTCTGTGTGTATAACTGGCCCTATGTGTGTATAACTGGCCCTATGTGTGTATAACTAGCCCTATATATAAATTGCCCTATAAATAACTGGCCCTATGTGTGTCTAACTGGCCCTATGTGTGCATAACTGGCGCTATGTGTGTATAACTGGCTTTATGTGTGTATAACTGGCCATATATATAATGGGCCCTATATATAACTGGCCCTTTGTGTGCATAACTGGCCCTATGTGTGTATAACTGGCCCTATATATAACTGGCCCTATGTGTGCATAACTGGCCCTATGTGTGCATAACTGGTCCTATGTGTGTATAACCTTCCCTATGTGTGTATAACTGGCCCTATGTGTGTATAACTGGCCCTATGTGT
Source organism: Coregonus ussuriensis (assembly GCA_031479575.1). Taxonomy (NCBI): domain Eukaryota; kingdom Metazoa; phylum Chordata; class Actinopteri; order Salmoniformes; family Salmonidae; genus Coregonus; species Coregonus ussuriensis. The sequence goes on from CM062488.1 coordinate 4,875,674, forward strand.
GTATAACTGGCCATATATATAACTGGCCCTATGTGTGTATAATTGGCCTGGCCCTATGTGTGTATAACTGGCCCGATGTGTGTATAACTGGCCCTATGTGTGTATAACTGGACCTATATATAACTGGCCCTATGTGTGTATAACTGGCCCTATGTGTGTATAACTGGCCCTATATATAACTGGCCCAATGTGTGTACAACTGGCCCTATGTTTGCATAACTGGCCCTATGTGTGTATGACTGGCCCTATATATAACTGGCAATATGTGTGTATAACTGGACCTATGTGTGTATAACTGGCCCTATGTGTGTATAACTGGCCCTATGTATACCTGGCCCTATGTGTGTATAACTTGCCCTATGTGTGCATAACTGGCCCTATGTGTGTATAACTGGCCCTATGTTTTTATAACTGGCCCTATATATAACTGGCCCTATGTGTGTACAACTGGCCCTATGTGTGTACACCTGGCCCTATGTGTGTATAACTGGCCCTATGTGTGTATAACTGGCCCTATGTGTGCATAACTAGCCCTGCCCTATGTGTGTATAACTGTCCCTATATATAACTGGCCCGATGTGTGTATAACTGGCCCTATGTGTGTATAACTGTCCCTATATATAAATGGCCCTCTGTGTGTATAACTGGCCCTATGTGTGTATAACTGGCCCTATGTGTGTATAACTGGCCCTATGTGTGCATAACTGGCCCTATGTGTGTATAACTGGCCCTATGTGTGTATAACTGGCCCTGTGTGCATAACTGGCCCTATGTGTGTATAACTGGCCCTATGTGTGTATAACTGGCCCTATGTGTGTATAACTGGCCCTATGTGTGTATAACTGGCCCTATGTGTGTATAACTGGCCCTATGTGTGAATAACTGGCCCTATGTGTGTATCATCCAGAATGCCGCAGCCCGTCTGGTGTTCAACCTTCCCAAGTTCTCTCACGTCACCCCCCTCCTCCGCACACTCCACTGGCTTCCAGTTGAAGCTCGCATCCGCTACAAGACCATGGTGCTTGCCTATGGAGCAGTGAGGGGAACGGCACCTCTGTACCTTCAGGCTCTGATCAGTCCCTACACCCAAACGAGGGCATTGCGTTCATCCACCTCTGGCCTGCTGGCTCCCCTTCCTCTGCGGAAGCAGAGCTCCCCCTCAGCCCAGTCAAAACTGTTCGCTGCTCTGGCACCCCAATGGTGGAACAAGCTCCCTCACGACGCCAGGACAGCGGAGTCACTCACCACCTTCCGGAGACATTTGAAACCCCACCTCTTTAAGGAATACCTGGGTTAGGATAAAGTAATCAAATCAAATCAAATCAAATCAAATTGTATTGGTCACATGCGCCGAATACAACAGGTGCAGACATTACAGTGAAATGCTTACTTACAGCCCTTAACCAACAGTGCATTTATTTTAAACAAAAAAGTAAGAATAAAACAACAAAAAAGTGTTGAGAAAAAAAGAGCAGAAGTAAAAATAAAGTGACAGTAGGGAGGCTATATATAACTGGCCCTATGTGTGTATAACTGGCCCTATATATAACTGGCAATATGTATGTACAAATGGCCCTATATATAACTGGCCCTATGTGTGTATAACTGGCCCTATGTGTGTATAACTGGCTCTATGTGTGTATAACTGGCCCTCTGTGTGTATAACTGGCCCTATGTGTGTATAACTGGCCCTATGTGTGTTTAACTGGCCCTATGTGTGCATAACTGGCCCTATGTGTGTATAACTGGCCCTATGTGTGTATAACTTGCCCTATGTGTGTATAACTGGCCCTATATATAACTGGCCTTATGTGTGTATAACTGGCCATATGTGTGTATAACTGGCCCTATGTGTGCATAACTGTCCCTATGTGTGTATAACTGGCCCAATGTGTGTCTAACTGGCCCTATGTGTGCATAACTGGCCCTATGTGTGCATAACTGACCCTTTGTGTGTATAACTGGCCCTATGTGTGTATAACTGGCCCTCTGTGTGTTTAACCTGTCCTATATATAACTGGCCCTATGTGTGCATAACTGGCCCTATGTGTGTATAACTGGCCCTATGTGTGCATAACTGGCCCTATGTGTGTATAGCTGGCCCTCTGTGTGTATAACTGGCCCTCTGTGTGTATAACTGGCCCTATGTGTGTATAACTGGCCCTATGTGTGTATAACTAGCCCTATATATAAATTGCCCTATAAATAACTGGCCCTATGTGTGTCTAACTGGCCCTATGTGTGCATAACTGCCGCTATGTGTCTATAACTGGCTTTATGTGTGTATAACTGGCCATATATATAATGGGCCCTATATATAACTGGCCCTATGTGTGCATAACTGGCCCTATGTGTGTATAACTGGCCCTATATATAACTGGCCCTATGTGTGCATAACTGGCCCTATGTGTGCATAACTGGTCCTATGTGTGTATAACCTTCCCTATGTGTGTATAACTGGCCCTATGTGTGTATATGTGTGTATAACTGGCCCTGAGTGGCGCAGTGGTCTAAGGCACTGCATCGCAGTGCTAACTGTGTCACTAGAGATCCTGGTTCGAATCCAGGCTCTGTCGCAGCCGGCCGCGACCGGGAGACTCATGGGCGGCGCACAATTGGCCCAGCGTCGTCCAGGGTAGGGGAGGGAATGGCCGGCAGGGATGTAGCTCAGTTGATAGAGCATGGCGTTTGCAACGCCAGGGTTGTGGGTTCGATTCCCACAGGGGGCCAGTATAAAAAAAAAAAAAAAAATGTATTCACTAACTGTAAGTCGCTCTGGATAAGAGCGTCTGCTAAATGACTAAAATGTAAAATGTAAATGTAATGTGTGTATAACTGGCCATATATATAACTGGCCCTATGTGTGTATAATTGGCCCTGTGTGTGTATAACTGGCCCGATGTGTGTATAACTGGCCCTATGTGTGTATAACTGGACCTATATATAACTGGCCCTATGTGTGTATAACTGGCGCTATGTGTGTATTGTATAACTGGCCCTATATATAACTGGCCCAATGTGTGTATAACTGGCCCTATGTGTGTATAACTGGCCCTATATATAACTGGCCCAATGTGTGTACAACTGGCCCTATGTTTGCATAACTGGCCCTATGTGTGTATGACTGGCCCTATATATAACTGGCAATATGTGTGTATAACTGGACCTATGTGTGTATAACTGGCCCTATGTGTGTATAACTGGCCCTATATATACCTGGCCCTATGTGTGTATAACTTGCCCTATGTGTGCATAACTGGCCCTATGTGTGTATAACTGGCCCTATGTTTTTATAACTGGCCCTATATATAACTGGCCCTATGTGTGTACAACTGGCCCTATGTGTGTACAACTGGCCCTATGTGTGTATAACTGGCCCTATGTGTGTATAACTGGCCCTATGTGTGCATAACTGGCCCTATGTGTGTATAGCTGGCCCTCTGTGTGTATAACTGGCCCTCTGTGTGTATAACTGGCTGGCCCTATGTGTGTATAACTGGCCCTATGTGTGTATAACTAGCCCTATATATAAATTGCCCTATAAATAACTGGCCCTATGTGTGTCTAACTGGCCCTATGTGTGCATAACTGCCGCTATGTGTCTATAACTGGCTTTATGTGTGTATAACTGGCCATATATATAATGGGCCCTATATATAACTGGCCCTATGTGTGCATAACTGGCCCTATGTGTGTATAACTGGCCCTATATATAACTGGCCCTATATGTGCATAACTGGCCCTATGTGTGCATAACTGGTCCTATGTGTGTATAACCTTCCCTATGTGTGTATAACTGGCCCTATGTGTGTATAACTGGCCCTATGTGTGTATAACTGGCCATATATATAACTGGCCCTATGTGTGTATAATTGGCCCTGTGTGTGTATAACTGGCCCGATGTGTGTATAACTGGCCCTATGTGTGTATAACTGGACCTATATATAACTGGCCCTATGTGTGTATAACTGGCGCTATGTGTGTATAACTGGCCCTATATATAACTGGCCCAATGTGTGTATAACTGGCCCTATGTGTGTATAACTGGCCCTATATATAACTGGCCCAATGTGTGTACAACTGGCCCTATGTTTGCATAACTGGCCCTATGTGTGTATGACTGGCCCTATATATAACTGGCAATATGTGTGTATAACTGGACCTATGTGTGTATAACTGGCCCTATGTGTGTATAACTGGCCCTATATATACCTGGCCCTATGTGTGTATAACTTGCCCTATGTGTGCATAACTGGCCCTATGTGTGTATAACTGGCCCTATGTTTTTATAACTGGCCCTATATATAACTGGCCCTATGTGTGTACAACTGGCCCTATGTGTGTACAACTGGCCCTATGTGTGTATAACTGGCCCTATGTGTGTATAACTGGCCCTATGTGTGCATAACTAGCCCTATGTGTGTATAATTGTCCCTATATATAACTGGCCCGATGTGTGTATAACTGGCCCTATGTGTGTATAACTGTCCCTATATATAAATGGCCCTCTGTGTGTATAACTGGCCCTATGTGTGTATAACTGGCCCTATGTGTGTATAACTGGCCCTATGTGTGCATAACTGGCCCTATGTGTGTATAACTGGCCCTATGTGTGTATAACTGGCCCTGTGTGCATAACTGGCCCTATGTGTGTATAACTGGCCCTATGTGTGTATAACTGGCCCTATGTGTGTATAACTGGCCCTATGTGTGTATAACTGGCCCTATGTGTGTATAACTGGCCCTATGTGTGAATAACTGGCCCTATGTGTGTATCATCCAGAATGCCGCAGCCCGTCTGGTGTTCAACCTTCCCAAGTTCTCTCACGTCACCCCCCTCCTCCGCACACTCCACTGGCTTCCAGTTGAAGCTCGCATCCGCTACAAGACCATGGTGCTTGCCTATGGAGCAGTGAGGGGAACGGCACCTCCCTCTGTACCTTCAGGCTCTGATCAGTCCCTACACCCAAACGAGGGCATTGCGTTCATCCACCTCTGGCCTGCTGGCTCCCCTTCCTCTGCGGAAGCAGAGCTCCCCCTCAGCCCAGTCAAAACTGTTCGCTGCTCTGGCACCCCAATGGTGGAACAAGCTCCCTCACGACGCCAGGACAGCGGAGTCACTCACCACCTTCCGGAGACATTTGAAACCCCACCTCTTTAAGGAATACCTGGGTTAGGATAAAGTAATCCTTCTAACCCCCCCCCCCCCCCTGTCCTGTTATCCTGCCTCTCTCTCCCCCTCTCCTTATTGTCCTGTTATCCTGCCTCTCTCTCCCCTCTCCTTTGTGTCCTGTTAACCTGCGTCTCTCTCCCCTCTCATTAGTGTCCTGTTAACCGGCCTCTCTCTCCCCTCTCAGTGTCCTGTTAACCTGCCTCTCTCTCCCCTCTCCTTAGTGTCCTGTTAACCTGCCTCTCTCTCCCCTCTCCTCTCCTTTGTGTCCTGTTAACCTGGGTCTCTCTCTCCTCACCTTAGTGTCCTGTTAACCTGCCTCTCTCTCCCCTCTCTTTAGTGTCCTGTTAAACGGCCTCTCTCTCCCCTCTCCGTAGTGTCCTGTTAACCGGCCTCTCTCTCCCCTCTCCGTAGTGTCCTGTTAACCGGCCTCTCTCTCCCCTCTCCTTAGTGTCCTGTTAACCTGCCTCTCCCTCCCCTCTCCTTACTGTACTGTTAACTGGCCTCTCTCTCCCCCCCCCAAATTGTAAAGTGGTTATCCCACTGGCTATAGGGTGAACGCACCAATTTGTGAGTCGCTCTGGCTAAGAGCGTCTGCTAAATGACGTTAATATGCCCTTGAGCAAGGCACTTAACCCTAATTGCTCCTGTAAGTCGCTCTGGATAAGAGCGTCTGCTAAATGACTAAAATGTAAATGTAAATATAACTGGCCCTATGTGTGTATAACTGGCCCTATGTGTGCATAACTGGCCCTATGTGTGTATAACTGGCCCTATTTGTGTATAACTGGCACTATGTGTGTATAACTGGCCCTATGTGTGCATAACTGGCCCTATGTGTGTATAACTGGCCCTATGTGTGTATAACTGGCCCTATGTGTGTATAACTGGCCCTATGTGTGTATAACTGACCATATATATAACTGGCCCTATGTGTGTATAACTGGCCCTATATGTGTATAACTGGCCCGATGTGTGTATAACTGGCCCTATGTGTGTATAACTGGAACTATATATAACTGGCCCTATGTGTGTATAACTGGCCCTATGTGTGTATAACTGGTCCTATATATAACTGGCCCTATGTGTGTATAACTGGCCCTATGTGTGTATAACTGGCCCTATATATAACTGGCCCAATGTGTGTACAACTGGCCCTATGTGTGCATAACTGGCCCTATGTGTGTATAACTGGCCCTATATATAACTGGCCCTATGTGTGTATAACTGGCCCTATGTGTGTATAATATAACTGGCCCTATGTGTGTATAACTGGCCCTATATATACCTTGCCCTATGTGTGTATAACTTGCCCTATGTGTGCATAACTGGCCCTATGTGTGTATAACTGGCCCTATGTGTGTATAACTGGCCCTATATATATAACTGGCAATATGTATGTACAACTGGCCCTATATATAACTGGCCCTATGTGTGTATAACTGGCCCTATGTGTGTATAACTGGCTCTATGTGTGTATAACTGGCCCTCTGTGTGTATAACTGGCCCTATGTGTGTATAACTGGCCATATGTGTGTATAACTGCCCCTATGTGTGCATAACTGGCCCTATGTGTGTATAACTGGCCCTATGTGTGTATAACTGGCCCTATGTGTGTATAACTGGCCCTATGTGTGTATAACTGGCCCTATGTGTGTATAACTGCCCCTATGTGTGAATAACTGGCCATATATATAACTGGCCCTATGTGTGTATAACTGGCCCTATGTGTGTATAACTGGCCCGATGTGTGTATAACTGGCCCTATGTGTGTATAACTGGCCCTATATATAACTGGCCCGATGTGTGTACAACTGGCCCTATGTGTGTATAACTGGTCCTATGTGTGTATAACCTTACCTATGTGTGTATAACTGGCCCTATGTGTGTATAACTGGCCCTATGTGTGTATAACTGGCCATATATATATATAACTGGCCCTATGTGTGTATAACTGGCCCTATGTGTGTATAACTGGCCCTATGTGTGTATAACTGGCCCTATGTGTGTATAACTGGCCCTATATATAACTGGCCCTATGTGTGTATAACTGGCCCTATGTGTGTATAACTGGCCCTATGTGTGCATAACTGGCCCTATGTGTGTATAACTGGCCCTATTTGTGTATAACTGGCCCTATGTGTGTATAACTGGCCCTATGTGTGCATAACTGGCCCTATGTGTGTATAACTGGACCTATATATAACTGGCCCTATGTGTGTATAACTGGCCCTATGTGTGTATAACTGGCCCTATGTGTGCATAACTGGCCCTATGGGTGTATAACTGGACCTATATATAACTGGCCCTATGTGTGTATAACTGGCACTATGTGTGTATAACTGGTCCTATATATAACTGGCCCTATGTGTGTATAACTGGCCCTATATATATCTGGCCCAATGTGTGTACAACTGGCCCTATGTGTGCATAACTGGCCCTATGTGTGTATAACTGGCTCTATATATAACTGGCCCTATGTGTGTATAACTGGCCCTATGTGTGTATAACTGGCCCTATGTGTGTATAACTGGCCCTATATATACCTTGCCCTATGTGTGTATAACTTGCCCTATGTGTGCATAACTGGCCCTACGTGTGTATAACTGGCCCTATGTGTGTATAACTGGCCCTATATATAACTGGCAATATGTATGTACAAATGGCCCTATATATAACTGGCCCTATGTGTGTATAACTGGCCCTATGTGTGTATAACTGGCTCTATGTGTGTATAACTGGCCCTCTGTGTGTATAACTGGCCCTATGTGTGTATAACTGGCCCTATGTGTGTATAACTGGCCCTATGTGTGCATAACTGGCCCTATGTGTGTATAACTGGCCCTATGTGTGTATAACTGGCCCTTTGTGTGTATAACTGGCCCTATGTGTGTATAACTGGCCCTATGTGTGTATAACTGGCCCTATGTGTGAATAACTGGCCATATATATAACTGGCCCTATGTGTGTATAACTGGCCCTATGTGTGTATAACTGGCCCGATGTGTGTATAACTGGCCCTATGTGTGTATAACTGGTCTTATGTGTGTATAACCTTCCCTATATGTGTATAACTGGCCCTATGTGTGTATAACTGGCCCTATATATAACTGGCCCTATGTGTGTATAACTGGCGCTATGTGTGTATAACTGGCCCTATATATAACTGGCCCAATGTGTGTATAACTGGCCCTATGTGTGTATAACTGGCCCTATATATAACTGGCCCAATGTGTGTACAACTGGCCCTATGTGTGCATAACTGGCCCTATGTGTGTATAACTGGCCCTATATATAACTGGCCCTATGTGTGTATAACTGGCCCTATGTGTGTATAACTGGCCCTATGTGTGTATAACTGGCCCTATATATACCTTGCCCTATGTGTGTATAACTTGCCCTATGTGTGCATAACTGGCCCTACGTGTGTATAACTGGCCCTATGTGTGTATAACTGGCCCTATATATAACTGGCAATATGTATGTACAACTGGCCCTATATATAACTGGCCCTATGTGTGTATAACTGGCCCTATGTGTGTATAACTGGCTCTATGTGTGTATAACTGGCCCTCTGTGTGTATAACTGGCCCTATGTGTGTATAACTGGACCTATGTGTGTATAACTGGCCCTATGTGTGCATAACTGGCCCTATGTGTGTATAACTGGCCCTATGTGTTTATAACTGGCCCTTTGTGTGTATATCTGGCCCTATGTGTGTATAATTGGCCCTATGTGTGTATAACTGGCCCTATGTGTGAATAACTGGCCATATATATAACTGGCCCTATGTGTGTATAACTGGCCCTATGTGTGTATAACTGGCCCGATGTGTGTAAAACTGGCCCTATGTGTGTATAAATGGTCTTATGTGTGTATAACCTTCCCTATATGTGTATAACTGGCCCTATGTGTGTATAACTGGCCCTATATATAACTGGCCCTATCTGTGTATAACTGGCGCTATGTGTGTATAACTGGCCCTATATATAAATGGCCCAATGTGTGTATAACTGGCCCTATGTGTGTATAACTGGCCCTATATATAACTGGCCCAATGTGTGTACAACTGGCCCTATGTTTGCATAACTGGCCCTATGTGTGTATAACTGGCCCTATATATAACTGGCACTATGTGTGTATAACTGGCCCTATGTGTGTATAACTGGCCCTATGTGTGTATAACTGCCCCTATATATACCTGGCCCTATGTGTGTATAACTTGCCCTATGTGTGCAGAACTGGCCCTATGTGTGTATAACTGGCCCTATGTTTTTATAACTGGCCCTATATATAACTGGCCCTATGTGTGTACAACTGGCCCTATGTGTGTACAACTGGCCCTATGTGTGTATAACTGGCCCTATGTGTGTATAACTGGCCCTATGTGTGCATAACTGGCCCTATGTGTGCATAACTGGCCCTATGTGTGAATAACTGGCCATATATATAACTGGCCCTATGTGTGTATAACTGGCCCTATGTGTGTATAACTGGCCCTATATATAACTGGCCCTATGTGTGTATAACTGGCCCTATGTGTGTATAACTGGCCCGATGTGTGTATAACTGGCCCTATGTGTGTATAACTGGCCCTATATATAACTGGCCCGATATGTGTACAACTTGCCCTATGTGTGTATAACTTGTCCTATGTGTGTATAACCTTCCCTATGTGTGTATAACTGGCCCTATGTGTGTATAACTGGCCCTATGTGTATATAACTGGCCATATATATAACTGGCCCTATGTGTGTATAACTGGCCCTATGTGTGTATAACTGGCCCTATGTGTGAATAACTGGCCCTATATATAACTGGCCCTATGTGTGTATAACTGGCCCTATGTGTGTATAACTGGCCCTATGTGTGAATAACTGGCCCTATATATAACTGGCCCTATGTGTGTATAACTGGCGCTATGTGTGTATAACTGGCCCTATATATAACTGGCCCAATGTGTGTATAACTGGCCCTATGTGTGTATAACTGGCCCTATGTGTGTATAACTGGCCCTATGTGTGAATAACTGGCCCTATATATAACTGGCCCTATGTGTGTATAACTGGCGCTATGTGTGTATAACTGGCCCTATATATAACTGGCCCAATGTGTGTATAACTGGCCCTGTGTGTGTATAACTGGCCCTATATATAACTGGCCCAATGTGTGTACAATTGGCCCTATGTTTGCATAACTGGCCCTATGTGTGTATAACTGGCCCTATATATAACTGGCCCAATGTGTGTACAACTGGCCCTATGTGTGCATAACTGGCCCTATGTGTGTATAACTGGCCCTATATATAACTGGCCCTATGTGTGTATAACTGGCCCTATGTGTGTATAACTGGCCCTATGTGTGTATAACTGGCCCTATATATACCTTGCCCTATGTGTGTATAACTTGCCCTATGTGTGCATAACTGGCCCTACATGTGTATAACTGGCCCTATGTTTGTATAACTGGCCCTATTTGTGTATAACTGGCACTATGTGTGTATAACTGGCCCTATGTGTGCATAACTGGCCCTATGTGTGTATAACTGGCCCTATGTGTGTATAACTGGCCCTATGTGTGTATAACTGGCCCTATGTGTGTATAACTGACCATATATATAACTGGCCCTATGTGTGTATAACTGGCCCTATATGTGTATAACTGGCCCGATGTGTGTATAACTGGCCCTATGTGTGTATAACTGGAACTATATATAACTGGCCCTATGTGTGTATAACTGGCCCTATGTGTGTATAACTGGTCCTATATATAACTGGCCCTATGTGTGTATAACTGGCCCTATGTGTGTATAACTGGCCCTATATATAACTGGCCCAATGTGTGTACAACTGGCCCTATGTGTGCATAACTGGCCCTATGTGTGTATAACTGGCCCTATATATAACTGGCCCTATGTGTGTATAACTGGCCCTATGTGTGTATAACTGGCCCTATGTGTGTATAACTGGCCCTATATATACCTTGCCCTATGTGTGTATAACTTGCCCTATGTGTGCATAACTGGCCCTATGTGTGTATAACTGGCCCTATGTGTGTATAACTGGCCCTATATATATAACTGGCAATATGTATGTACAACTGGCCCTATATATAACTGGCCCTATGTGTGTATAACTGGCCCTATGTGTGTATAACTGGCTCTATGTGTGTATAACTGGCCCTCTGTGTGTATAACTGGCCCTATGTGTGTATAACTGGCCATATGTGTGTATAACTGCCCCTATGTGTGCATAACTGGCCCTATGTGTGTATAACTGGCCCTATGTGTGTATAACTGGCCCTATGTGTGTATAACTGGCCCTATGTGTGTATAACTGGCCCTATTTGTGTATAACTGGCACTATGTGTGTATAACTGGCCCTATGTGTGCATAACTGGCCCTATGTGTGTATAACTGGCCCTATGTGTGTATAACTGGCCCTATGTGTGTATAACTGGCCCTATGTGTGTATAACTGACCATATATATAACTGGCCCTATGTGTGTATAACTGGCCCTATATGTGTATAACTGGCCCGATGTGTGTATAACTGGCCCTATGTGTGTATAACTGGAACTATATATAACTGGCCCTATGTGTGTATAACTGGCCCTATGTGTGTATAACTGGTCCTATATATAACTGGCCCTATGTGTGTATAACTGGCCCTATGTGTGTATAACTGGCCCTATATATAACTGGCCCAATGTGTGTACAACTGGCCCTATGTGTGCATAACTGGCCCTATGTGTGTATAACTGGCCCTATATATAACTGGCCCTATGTGTGTATAACTGGCCCTATGTGTGTATAACTGGCCCTATGTGTGTATAACTGGCCCTATATATACCTTGCCCTATGTGTGTATAACTTGCCCTATGTGTGCATAACTGGCCCTATGTGTGTATAACTGGCGCTATGTGTGTATAACTGGCCCTATATATAACTGGCCCAATGTGTGTATAACTGGCCCTGTGTGTGTATAACTGGCCCTATATATAACTGGCCCAATGTGTGTACAATTGGCCCTATGTTTGCATAACTGGCCCTATGTGTGTATAACTGGCCCTATATATAACTGGCCCAATGTGTGTACAACTGGCCCTATGTGTGCATAACTGGCCCTATGTGTGTATAACTGGCCCTATATATAACTGGCCCTATGTGTGTATAACTGGCCCTATGTGTGTATAACTGGCCCTATGTGTGTATAACTGGCCCTATATATACCTTGCCCTATGTGTGTATAACTTGCCCTATGTGTGCATAACTGGCCCTACATGTGTATAACTGGCCCTATGTGTGTATAACTGGCCCTATTTGTGTATAACTGGCACTATGTGTGGTGTGTATAACTGGCCCTATGTGTGCATAACTGGCCCTATGTGTGTATAACTGGCCCTATGTGTGTATAACTGGCCCTATGTGTGTATAACTGGCCCTATGTGTGTATAACTGACCATATATATAACTGGCCCTATGTGTGTATAACTGGCCCTATATGTGTATAACTGGCCCGATGTGTGTATAACTGGCCCTATGTGTGTATAACTGGAACTATATATAACTGGCCCTATGTGTGTATAACTGGCCCTATGTGTGTATAACTGGTCCTATATATAACTGGCCCTATGTGTGTATAACTGGCCCTATGTGTGTATAACTGGCCCTATATATAACTGGCCCAATGTGTGTACAACTGGCCCTATGTGTGCATAACTGGCCCTATGTGTGTATAA
>CM062488.1:4889084-5025296 GCA_031479575.1 Coregonus ussuriensis
TAGCACCCTTTCCCCTGTTTTCAAGACTCCAGCACCCTCCCCTGTGTTCAAGACTCCAGCATCCTCTCCCTGTTTTCAAGACTCCAGTACACTCCCCTTTTTTTAAAATTACAGCACCCTCTCCCCTGTTTTGAAGACTACAGCAAGCTCCCCTGTTTTCAAGACTCCAGCACCCTCTCCCCTGTTTTCAAGACGCCAGCAACCTCCCCTGGTTTCAACACTCCAGCAACCTCCCCTTTGTTCAAGATCCCAGCAACCTCTCCCCTGTTTTGAAGACTCCAGCACCTTCCCCTGTTTTCAAGACTCCAGCACCCTCTCCTGTTTTCAAGACTCTAGCACCCTCTCCCCCGTTTTCAAGATTCCAGCACCCTCCCCTGTTTTCAAGACTCCTGCACCCTCCCATGTTTTCAAGACTCCTGCACCCTCCCCACTGTTTTAAAGACTCCAGCAGCCTCCCCTGTTTTCAAGACTCCAGCACCCTCAACCCTGTTTTCAAGATTCCAGCACCCTCTCCCCTGTTTTCAAGACTCATGCACCCTCCCCTGTTTCCAAGTCTCTAGCACCCTCTCCCCTATTTTCAAGACTCCAGCAACCTCCCCTGTGTTCAAGACTACAGCACCCTCTCCCCTGTTTTGAAGACTACAGCAAGCTCCCCTGTTTTCAAGACGCCTGCACCCTCTCCTGTTTTCAAGACTCCAGCAACTTCCCCTGTTTTCAAGAATTCAGCACCCTCAATTTTTTTCAAGATTCCAGCACCCTACCCTGTTTTCAGACTGCAGCACTCTCTCCCCTGAATTCAAGACTCCTGCACCCTCCCACCTTTTTTAAAGACTCCAACACCCTCTCCTGTTTTCAAGACTCCAGCACAATGTCCTGTTTTCAAGACTCCAGCAACCTCTCCTGTTTTCAAGGCTCCAGCACCCTCCCTTGTTTTCAAGACTCCAGCACCCTCTCCCCTGTTTTCAAGATTCCAGCACCCTCTCCCCTGTTTTCAATACTCCAGCACCCTCCCATGTGTTCAAGACTCCAGCACCCTCTCCCCTGTTTTCAAGATGCCAGCACCCTCCCCTGGTTTCAACACTCCAGCAACCTCCCCTTTGTTCAAGATCCCAGCAACCTCTCCCCTGTCTTGAAGACTCCAGCACCTTCCCCTGTTTTCAAGACTCCAGCACCTTCCCCTGTTTTCAAGATTCCAGCACCCTCCCCTGTTTTCAAGACTCCAGCACCCTCTCCCCTGTGTTTAAGACTCCAGCACCCTCTCCCCTGTGTTCAAGACTCCAGCACACTCTCCTGTTTTCAAGATTCCTGCACCCTCTCCTCTGTTTTCAATTCTCCAGCACCCTCCCCTGTTTTCAAGACTCCAGTACACTCCCCTGTTTTCAAAATTACAGCACCCTCTCCCCTGTTTTGAAGACTACAGCAAGCTCCCCTGTTCTCAAGACTCCAGCACCCTCCCCTGTGTTCAAGACTCCAGCACACTCTCCTATTTTCAAGACTCCTACACCCTCTCCCCTGTTTTCAAGACTCCAGCACCCTCCCCTGTTTTCAAGACTCCAGCACTCTCTCCCCTGTTTTCAAGACTCCTGCACCCTCCCCCCTTTTTTAAAGACTCCAACACCCTCTCATGTTTTCAAGACTCCAGCGCCCTCTCCTGTTTTCAAGAATACAGCAACCTCTCCTGTTTTCAAGGCTCCAGCACCCTCCCTTGTTTTCAAGACTCCAGCACCCTCTCCCCTGTTTTCAAGATTCCAGCACCCTCTCCCCTGTTTTCAATACTCCAGCACCCTCCCATGTGTTCAAGACTCCAGCACCCTCTCCCCTGTTTTCAAGATGCCAGCACCCTCCCCTGGTTTCAACACTCCAGCAACCTCCCCTTTGTTCAAGATCCCAGCAACCTCTCCCCTGTCTTGAAGAGTCCAGCACCTTCCCCTGTTTTCAAGACTCCAGCACCTTCCCCTGTTTTCAAGATTCCAGCACCCTCCCCTGTTTTCAAGACTCCAGCACCCTCTCCCCTGTGTTTAAGACTCCAGCACCCTCTCCCCTGTGTTCAAGACTCCAGCAAACTCTCCTGTTTTCAAGACTCCTGCACCCTCTCCTCTGTTTTCAATTCTCCAGCACCCTCCCCTGTTTTCAAGACTCCAGTACACTCCCCTGTTTTCAAAATTACAGCACCCTCTCCCCTGTTTTGAAGACTACAGCAAGCTCCCCTGTTCTCAAGACTCCAGCACCCTCCCCTGTGTTCAAGACTCCAGCACACTCTCCTATTTTCAAGACTCCTACACCCTCTCCCCTGTTTTCAAGACTCCAGCACCCTCCCCTGTTTTCAAGACTCCAGCACTCTCTCCCCTGTTTTCAAGACTCCTGCACCCTCCCCCCTTTTTTAAAGACTCCAACACCCTCTCATGTTTTCAAGACTCCAGCGCCCTCTCCTGTTTTCAAGAATACAGCAACCTCTCCTGTTTTCAAGGCTCCAGCACCCTCCCTTGTTTTCAAGACTCCAGCACCCTCTCCCCTGTTTTCAAGATTCAAGCACCCTCTCCCCTGTTTTCAAGACTCTAGAAACCTCCCCTGTGTTCAAGTCCAGGCACCCTCTCCCCTGTTTACAAGACTCCAGCACCTTCCCCTGTTTTCAAGACTCCAGCACCCTCTCCTGTTTTCAAGACTCTAGAACCCCCTCCCCTGTTTTCAAGACACTCTAGCACCCTCTCCCCTGTTTTCAAGATTCCAGCACCCTCCCCTGGTTTCAACCCTCAGGCACCCTCCCCTGTGTTCAGGACCCCAGCACACTCTCCCTTGTTTTCAACACTTCAGCACCTTCCCCTGTTTTCAAGACTCCAGCAACCTCCACTGTTCTCAAGATGCCTGCACCCTCTCCTGTTTTCAAGACTCCAGCACACTCTCCTATTTTCAAGACTCCTACACCCTCTCCCCTGTTTTCAAGACTCCAGCACCCTCCCCTGTTTTCAAGTCTCTAGCACCCTTTCCCCTGTTTTGAAGACTCCAGCACCCTCCCCTGTTCTCAAGACTACAACACGCTCTCCCATGTTTTGAAGACTACAGCAAGCTCCCCTGTTCTCAAGATGCCTGCACCCTCCCCTGTTTTCAAGACTCCAGCAGCCTCCCCTGTTTTCAAGACTCCAGCACCCTCCCCCCTTTTTTAAAGAATCCAGCACCCTCCCCTGTTTTCAAGACTACAGCAACTTCCCCTGTTTTCAAAACTCCAGCACCCTCGTTTGTTTTCAAGATTCCAGCACCCTCCCCAGTTTTCAGACTCCAGCACTCTCTCCCCTGTTTTCAAGACTCCTGCACCCTCCCCCCTTTTTTAAAGACTCCAACACCCTCTCATGTTTTCAAGACTCCAGCGCCCTCTCCTGTTTTCAAGAATACAGCAACCTCTCCTGTTTTCAAGGCTCCAGCACCCTCCCTTGTTTTCAAGACTCCAGCACCCTCTCCCCTGATTTCAAGATTCAAGCACCCTCTCCCCTGTTTTCAAGACTCTAGCAACCTCCCCTGTGTTCAAGTCCAGGCACCCTCTCCCCTGTTTTCAAGACTCCAGCAACCTACACTGTTCTCAAGACGCCTGCACCCTCTCCTGTTTTCAAGACTCCAGCACACTCTCCTGTTTTCAAGACTCCAGCACCCTCTCCCCTGTTTTCAAGACTCCAGCACCCTCCCCTGTTTTCAAGACTCCAGTACCCTCTCCTGTTTTCAAGACCCCAGCACCATCTCCCCTGTTTTCAAAACTCCAGCACCCTCCCCTGTTATCAAGACTCCAGCACTCTCCCCTGTTTTCAAGACTCCAGCAACCTCCACTGTTCTGTTCTCAAGATGCCTGCACCCTCTCCTGTTTTCAAGACTCCAGCACACTCTCCTATTTTCAAGACTCCTGCACCCTCTCCCCAGTTTTCAAGACTCCAACACCCTCTCCTGTTTTCAAGACTCTAGCACCCTCTCCCCTGTTTTCAAGACTCCAGCAACCTCCCCTGTTTTCAAGACTCCAGCACCCTCCCCTGTTTTCAAAACTCCAGCACCCTCCCCCCTATTTGAAAGAATCCAGCACCCTCCCCTGCTTTCAAGACTCCAGCAACTTCCCCTGTTTTCAAAACTCCAGCACCCTCGTTTGTTTTCAAGATTCCAGCACCCTCCCCAGTTTCAAGACTCCAGTACACTCCCCTGTTTTCAAAATTACAGCACCCTCTCCCCTGTTTTGAAGACTACAGCAAGCTCCCCTGTTCTCAAGACGCCTGCACCCTCTCCTGTTTTCAAGACTTCTGCACCCTCTCCCCTGTTTTCAAGACTCCAGCACCCTCTTCTGTTTTCAAGACTCCAGCACCCTCCCCTGTTTTCAAGACTCCAGCACCCTCCCATGTGTTCAAGACTCCAGCACCCTCTCCCCTGTTTTCAAGATGCCAGCACCCTCCCCTGGTTTCAACACTCCAGCAACCTCACCTTTGTTCAAGATCCCAGCAACCTCTCCCCTGTCTTGAAGACTCCAGCACCTTCCCCTGTTTTCAAGACTCCAGCACCTTCCCCTGTTGTCAAGATTCCAGCACCCTCCCCTGTTTTCAAGACTCCAGCACCCTCTCCCCTGTGTTTAAGACTCCAGCACCCTCTCCCCTGTGTTCAAGACTCCAGCACACTCTCCTGTTTTCAAGATTCCTGCACTCTCTCCTCTGTTTTCAATTCTCCAGCACCCTCCCCTGTTTTCAAGACTCCAGTACACTCCCCTGTTTTCAAAATTACAGCACCCTCTCCCCTGTTTTGAAGACTACAGCAAGCTCCCCTGTTCTCAAGACTCCAGCACCGCACCCTCCCCTGTGTTCAAGACTCCAGCACACTCTCCTATTTTCAAGACTCCTACACCCTCTCCCCTGTTTTCAAGACTCCAGCACCCTCCCCTGTTTTCAAGACTACAGCACGCTCTCCCCTGTTTTGAAGACTACAGCAAGCTCCCCTGTTCTCAAGATGCCTGCACCCTCCCCTGTTTTCAAGACTCCAGCAGCCTCCCCTGTTTTCAAGACTCCAGCACCCTCCCCCCTTTTTTAAGAATCCAGCACCCTCCCCTGTTTTCAAGACTCCAGCAACTTCCCCTTTTTTCAAAACTCCAGCACCCTCGTTTGTTTTCAAGATTCCAGCACCCTCCCCAGTTTTCAGACTCCAGCACTCTCTCCCCTGTTTTCAAGACTCCTGCACCCTCCCCCCTTTTTTAAAGACTCCAACACCCTCTCATGTTTTCAAGACTCCAGCGCCCTCTCCTGTTTTCAAGAATACAGCAACCTCACCTCTCCTGTTTTCAAGGCTCCAGCACCCTCCCTTGTTTTCAAGACTCCAGCACCCTCTCCCCTGATTTCAAGATTCAAGCACCCTCTCCCTTGTTTTCAAGACTCTAGCAACCTCCCCTGTGTTCATGTCCAGGCACCCTCTCCCCTGTTTTCAAGACTCCAGCAACCTACACTGTTCTCAAGACGCCTGCACCCTCTCCTGTTTTCAAGACTCCAGCACACTCTCCTGTTTTCAAGACTCCAGCACCCTCTCCCCTGTTTTCAAGACTCCAGCAACCTCCCCTGTTTTCAAGACTCCAGTACCCTCTCCTGTTTTCAAGACCCCAGCACCCTCTCCCCTGTTTTCAAAACTCCAGCACCCTCCCCTGTTATCAAGACTCCAGCACTCTCCCCTGTTTTCAAGACTCCAGCACCCTCTCCCCTGTTTTCAAGATTCAAGCACCCTCTCCCCTGTTTTCAAGACTCTAGAAACCTCCCCTGTGTTCAAGTCCAGGCACCCTCTCCCCTGTTTACAAGACTCCAGCACCTTCCCCTGTTTTCAAGACTCCAGCACCCTCTCCTGTTTTCAAGACTCTAGAACCCCCTCCCCTGTTTTCAAGACACTCTAGCACCCTCTCCCCTGTTTTCAAGATTCCAGCACCCTCCCCTGGTTTCAACCCTCAAGCACCCTCCCCTGTGTTCAGGACCCCAGCACACTCTCCCTTGTTTTCAACACTTCAGCACCTTCCCCTGTTTTCAAGACTCCAGCAACCTCCACTGTTCTCAAGATGCCTGCACCCTCTCCTGTTTTCAAGACTCCAGCACACTCTCCTATTTTCAAGACTCCTACACCCTCTCCCCTGTTTTCAAGACTCCAGCACCCTCCCCTGTTTTCAAGTCTCTAGCACCCTTTCCCCTGTTTTGAAGACTCCAGCACCCTCCCCTGTTCTCAAGACTACAACACGCTCTCCCATGTTTTGAAGACTACAGCAAGCTCCCCTGTTCTCAAGATAAGATGCCTACACCCTCCCCTGTTTTCAAGACTCCAGCAGCCTCCCCTGTTTTCAAGACTCCAGCACCCTCCCCCCTTTTTTAAAGAATCCAGCACCCTCCCCTGTTTTCAAGACTACAGCAACTTCCCCTGTTTTCAAAACTCCAGCACCCTCGTTTGTTTTCAAGATTCCAGCACCCTCCCCAGTTTTCAGACTCCAGCACTCTCTCCCCTGTTTTCAAGACTCCTGCACCCTCCCCCCTTTTTTAAAGACTCCAACACCCTCTCATGTTTTCAAGACTCCAGCGCCCTCTCCTGTTTTCAAGAATACAGCAACCTCTCCTGTTTTCAAGGCTCCAGCTCCCTCCCTTGTATTCAAGACTCCAGCACCCTCTCCCCTGATTTCAAGATTCAAGCACCCTCTCCCCTGTTTTCAAGACTCTAGCAACCTCCCCTGTGTTCAAGTCCAGGCACCCTCTCCCCTGTTTTCAAGACTCCAGCAACCTACACTGTTCTCTTCTCAAGACGCCTGCACCCTCTCCTGTTTTCAAGACTCCAGCACACTCTCCTGTTTTCAAGACTCCAGCACCCTCTCCCCTGTTTTCAAGACTCCAGCACCCTCCCCTGTTTTCAAGACTCCAGTACCCTCTCCTGTTTTCAAGACCCCAGCACCCTCTCCCCTGTTTTCAAAACTCCAGCACCCTCCCCTGTTATCAAGACTCCAGCACTCTCCCCTGTTTTCAAGACTCCAGCAACCTCCACTGTTCTCAAGATGCCTGCACCCTCTCCTGTTTTCAAGACTCCAGCACACTCTCCTATTTTCAAGACTCCTGCACCCTCTCCCCTGTTTTCAAGACTCCAACACCCTCTCCTGTTTTCAAGACTCTAGCACCCTCTCCCCTGTTTTCAAGACTCCAGCAACCTCCCCTGTTTTCAAGACTCCAGCACCCTCCCCTGTTTTCAAAACTCCAGCACCCTCCCCCCTATTTGAAAGAATCCAGCACCCTCCCCTGTTTTCAAGACTCCAGCAACTTCCCCTGTTTTCAAAACTCCAGCACCCTCGTTTGTTTTCAAGATTCCAGCACCCTCCCCAGTTTCAAGACTCCAGTACACTCCCCTGTTTTCAAAATTACAGCACCCTCTCCCCTGTTTTGAAGACTACAGCAAGCTCCCCTGTTCTCAAGACGCCTGCACCCTCTCCTGTTTTCAAGACTCCTGCACCCTCTCCCCTGTTTTCAAGACTCCAGCACCCTCTGCTGTTTTCAAGACTCCAGCACCCTCCCCTGTTTTCAAGACTCCAGCACCCTCCCCTGTGTTCAAGACTCCAGCACACTCTCCTATTTTCAAGACTCCTGCACCCTCTCCCCTGTTTTCAAGGCTCCAGCACCCTCCCCTGTTTTCAAGACTCTAGCACCCTCTCCCCTGTTTTGAAGACTCCAGCACCCTCCCCTGTTCTCAAGACTACAACACGCTCTCCCATGTTTTGAAGACTACAGCAAGCTCCCCTGTTCTCAAAATGCCTGCACCCTCTCCTGATTTCAAGACTCCAGCAGCCTCCCCTGTTTTCAAGACTCCAGCACCCTCCCCCCTTCTTTAAAGAATCCAGCACCCTCCCCTGTTTTCAAGACTACAGCAACTTCCCCTGTTTTCAAAACTCCAGCACCCTCATTTGTTTTCAAGATTCCAGCACCCTCCCCAGTTTTCAGACTCCAGCACTCTCTCCCCTGTTTTCAAGACTCCTGCACCCTCCCCCCTTTTTTAAAGACTCCAACACCCTCTCATGTTTTCAAGATTCCAGCACCCTCCCCAGTTTTCAGACTCCAGCACTCTCTCCCCTGTTTTCAAGACTCCTGCACCCTCCCCCCTTTTTTAAATACTCCAACACCCTCTCATGTTTTCAAGACTCCAGCGCCCTCTCCTGTTTTCAAGAATACAGCAACCTCTCCTGTTTTCAAGGCTCCAGCACCCTCCCTTGTTTTCAAGACTCCAGCACCCTCTCCCCTGTTTTCAAGATTCAAGCACCCTCTCCCCTGTTTTCAAGACTCTAGCAACCTCCCCTGTGTTCAAGTCCAGGCACCCTCTCCCCTGTTTTCAAGACTCCAGCAACCTACACTGTTCTCAAGACGCCTGCACCCTCTCCTGTTTTCAAGACTCCAACACCCTCTCCTGTTTTCAAGACTCTAGCACCCTCTCCCCTGTTTTCAAGACTCCAGCAACCTCCCCTGTTTTCAAGACTACAGCACCCTCCCCCATATTTGAAAGAATCCAGCACCCTCCCCTGTTTTCAAGACTCCAGCAACTTCCCCTGTTTTCAAAACTCCAGCACCCTCGTTTGTTTTCAAGATTCCAGCACCCTCCCCTGTTATCAAGACTCCAGTACACTCCCCTGTTTTCAAAATTACAGCACCCTCTCCCCTGTTTTGAAGACTACAGCAAGCTCCCCTGTTCTCAAGACGCCTGCACCCTCTCCTGTTTTCAAGACTCCAGCACACTCTCCTGTTTTCAAGACTCCTGCACCCTCTCCCCTGTTTTCAAGACTCCAGCACCCTCTCCTGTTTTCAAGACTCCAGCACCCTCCCCTGTTTTCAAGATTCCTGCACCCTCTCCTGTTTTCAAGACTCCAGCACACTCTCCTGTTTTCAAGACTCCAGCACCCTCTCCTGTTTTCAAGACTCCAGCACCTTCCCCTGTTTTCAAGACTCTAATACCCCCTCCCCTGTTTTCAAAATTCCAGCAGCCTCCCCTGTTATCAAGACTCCAGAACTCTCCCCTGTTTTGAAGACTCCAGCAACCTCCACTGTTCTCAAGATTCCTGCACCCTCTCCTGTTTTCAAGACTCCAGCACACTCTCCTGTTTTCAAGACTCCAGCACCCTCTCCTGTTTTCAAGACTCCAGCACACTCTCCCCTGTTTTCAAAACTCCAGCACCCTCCCTTGTTATCAAGACTCCAGAACTCTCCCCTGTTTTCAATACTCCAGCAACCTCCACTGTTCTCAAGATTCCTGCACCCTCCCCTGTTTTCAAGTCTCTAGCACCCTCTCCCCTGTTTTGAAGACTCCAGCACCCTCCCCTGTTTTCAAGACTACAGCACGCTCTCCCCTGTTTTGAAGACTACAGCAAGCTCCCCTGTTCTCAAGATGCCTGCACCCTCTCCTGCTTTCAAGACTCCAGCAGCCTCCCCTGTTTTCAAGACTCCAGCACCCTCCCCCCTTTTTTAAAGAATCCAGCACCTACCCCTGTTTTCATGACTCCAGTGAATTCCCTTTTTTTCAAATCTCCAGAACCCTCGTTTGTTTTCAAGATTCCAGCACCCTCCCCCGTTTTCAGACTCCAGCACTTCTCCCCTGTTTTCAAGACTCCTGCACCCTCCCCCCTTTCTTAAAGACTCCAACACCCTCTCATGTTTTCAAGACTCCAGCGCCCTCTCCTGTTTTCAAGAATACAGCAACCTCTCCTGTTTTCAAGGCTCCAGCACCCTCCCTTGTTTTCAAGACTCCAGCACCCTCTCCCCTGTTTTCAAGATTCAGGCACCCTCTCCCCTGTTTTCAAGACTCTAGCAACATCCCCTGTGTTCAAGTCCAGGCACCCTCTCCCCTGTTTTCAAGACTCCAGCACCTTCCCCTGTTTTCAAGACTCTAATACCCCCTCCCCTGTTTTCAAGACACTCTAGAACCCTCTCCCCTGTTTTCAAGATTCCAGCACCCTCCCCTGGTTTCAACCCTCAAGCACCCTCCCCTGTGTTCAGGACCCCAGCACCCTCTCCCTTGTTTTCAAGACTCCAGCACCTTCCTCAGATTTCAAGACTCCAGCACCCTCCCCTGTTATCAAGATTCCAGCACCCTCTCCCCTGTTTTCAAGACTCCAGCAACCTCCCCTGTTTTCAAGACTCCAGCACCCTCTCCCCTGTTTTCAAGACTCCAGTACCCTCTCCTGTTTTCAAGACCCCAGCACCCTCTCCCCTGTTTTCAAAACTCCAGCACCCTCCCCTGTTATCAAGACTCTAGCACCCTCTCCCCTGTTTTCAAGACTCCAGCACTCTCCCCTGTTTTCAAGACTCCAGCAACCTCCACTGTTTTCAAGACTCCAGCACCCTCCCCTGTTTTCAAGACTCCAGCATACTCTATGCTGTTTTCAAATCTCCAGCACCCTCCCCTGTTTTCAAGACTCCAGCACCATCCCCTGTTTTCAAGACTCCAGCACCCTCCCCTGTTTTCAAGCTCCAGCACCCTCCACTGTTTTCAATGCTCCAACACCCTCTCCGGTTTTGAAGACTCCAACACTTTCCCCTGTGTTCAAGACTCCAGCACCCTCTCCAGTTTCCAAGAATCCAGCACCCTCCCCTGTTTCCAAGACTCCAGCAACCTCCCCTGTTTTCAAGACTCCAGCACCCTCGTTTGTTTTCAAGATTCCAGCACCCTCTCCCCTGTTTTCAAGACTCCAGCACACTCTCCCCTGTTTTCAAGACTCCAGCATCCTCTCCTGTTTCCTAAATCCCAGCACCCTCCCCTGTTTTCAAAATTCCAGCACCCTCAACTGTTTTCATGACTCCAGCACCCTCCCCTGTTTTCAATACTCCAGCATCCTCCCCTGTTTTCAAGACTTCAGCACCCTCTCCTGTTTTCAAGACTCTAGCACCCTTCCCCTGTTTTCAAGACTCCAGCACCCTCCCCTGTTTCCAAGACTCTAGCAACCTCCCCTGTTTTCAAGACTCCAGCACCCTTGTTTGTTTTCAAGATTCCAGCCCCCTCTCCCCTGTTTTCAAGACTCCAGCACCCTCTCCCCTGTTTTCAAGACTCCAGCAACCTCTCCTGTTTCCTACATCCCAGCACCCTCCCCTGTTTTCAAAATTCCAGCACCCTCAACTGTTTTCATGACTCCAGTACCCTCCCCTGTTTTCAATACTCCAGCATCCTCCCCTGTTTCAAGACTTCAGCACCCTCTCCTGTTTTCAAGACTCTAGCACCCTCTCCCCTGTTTTCAAGACTCCAGCACCCTCCCCTGTTTCCAAGACTCTAGCAACCTCCCCTGTTTTCAAGACTCCAGCACCATCGTTTGTTTTCAAGATTCCAGCACCCTCTCCCCTGTTTTCAAGACTCCAGCACCCTCTCCCCTGTTTTCAAGACTCCAGCAACCTCTCCTATTTCCTACACCCCAGCACCCTCCCCTGTTTTCAAAATTCCAGCACCCTCAACTGTTTTCATGACTCCAGCACCCTCCCCTGTTTTCAATACTCCAGCACCCTCCCCTGTTTTCAAGACTCCTGCACCCTCCCCTGTTTTCAAGACTCCAGCACCCCCCCCCCTGTTTTCAAGACTTCAGAAACAAACCTCCCCTGTTTTCAAGACTCCAGCACCCTCCCTTGTTTTCAAGACTCCTGCACCCTCCCCTGTTTTCAAGACTACAGAACCCTCCCCTGTTTTCAAGACTCCAGCACCCTCCCCCTGTTTTCAAGACTTCAGCAACCTCCCCTGTTTTCAAGACTTCAGCAACCTCCCCTGTTTTCAAGACTTCAGCACCCTCTCCTGTTTTCAAGACTCCAGCACCCTCCCCTGTGTTCAAGACTCTAGCACACTCTCCTGTTTTCAAGACTCCTGCACCCTCTCCCCTGTTTTCAAGACTCCAGCATCCTCTCCTGTTTTCAAGACTCTAGCACCCCCTCCCCTGTTATCAAGACTCCAGCACCCTCCCCTGTTTTCAAGACTCCAGCACCCTCCCCTGTATTCAAGACTCCAGCAAACTCTCCTGTTTTCAAGACTCCTGCACCCTCTCCCCTGTTTTCAAGACTCCAGCACCCTCCCCTGTTTTCAAGACTCCTGCACCCTCTCCCCTCTTTTCAAGACTCCAGCAACCTCTCCTGTGTTCAAGATTACAGCACCCTCTCCCCTGTTTACAAGACTGCAGCACCCTCCCCTGTTTTCAAGACTCCAGCACACTCTCCTGTTTTCAAGAATCCTGCACTCTCTCCCCTGTTTTCAAGACTCCAGCATCCTCTCCTGTTTTCAAGACTCTAGCACCCCCTCCCCTGTTTTCAAGACTCCAGCACCCTCCCCTGTTTTCAAGACTCCAGCACCCTCCCCTGTATTCAAGACTCCAGCAAACTCTCCTGTTTTCAAGACTCCTGCACCCTCTCCCCTGTTTTCAAGACTCCAGCACCCTCCCCTGTTTTCAAGACTCCAGCACCCTCTCATGTTTTAAAGAACCCAGCACCCTCCCCCTGTTTTCAAGACTTCAGCAACCTCCCCTGTTTTCAAGACTTCAGCATCCTCCCCTGTTTTCAAGACTCAAGCATCTTCTCCTGTTTTCAAGTCTGCAGCACCCTCCCCTGTTATCAAGACTCTAGCACTCTCCCCTGTTTTCAAGACTCCAGTAACCTCCACTGTTTTCAAGACTCCAGCACCCTCCCCTGTTTTCAAGACTCCAGCACCCTCTACCCTGTTTTCATGACTCCAGCACCCTCTCCTGTTTTCAAGTCTCCAGCAACCTCCCCTGTTTTCAAGACTCCAGCACCCTCTCCCCTTTTTTCAAGCTCCATCATCCTCTCCCTGTTTTCAAGACTCCAGCACCCTCCCCTGTTTTCTAGACTCCAGCACCCTCTCCCTTGTTTTCAAGACTCCAGCACCCTCTCCTGTTTTCAAGTCTCCAGCATCCTCCCCTGTTTTCAATTCTTCAGCAACTTCTCCCCTGTTTTCAAGACTCCAGCACTCTCCCCTGTTTTCAAGACTCCAGCAACCTCCACTGTTTTCAAGACTCCAGCACCCTCCCCTGTTTTCAAGACTCCAGCACCCTCCCCTGTTTTTAAGACTCCAGCACCCTCTCCCCTGTTTTCAAGACTGCAGCACCCTCCCCTATTTTCAAGACTCCAGCAACCTCTCTCCTGTTTTCAAGACTGCAGCACCCCCCCTATTTTCAAGACTCCAGCACCCTCTCCTGTTTTCAAGGCTCCAGCACCCTCCCCTGTTTTCAAGATTCCAGCACCCTCTCCCCTGTTTTCAAGACTCCAGCACTCTCCCCTGTTTTCAAGACTCCAGCAACCTCCACTGTTTTCAAGATTCCAGCACCCTCCCTTGTTTCAAGGCTCCAGCACCCTCTACCCTGTTTTCAAATCTCCAGCACCCTCCCCTTTTTTCAAGACTCCAGCACCATCCCCTGTTTTCAAGATTCCAGCACCCTCCCCTGTTTCCAAGATTCCAGCACCATCCCCTATTTTCAAGACTCCAACACCCTCTACCCTGTTTTCAAGACTCCAGCACCCTCCCCTGTTTTGAAGACTCCAAGACTTTCCCCTGTATTCAGGACTCCAACACCCATCCTTGTTTTCAAGATTCCAGCAACCTCCCCTGTTCAAGACTCCAGCATCCTTCCCTGTTTCCAAGGCTCCAGCACCCTCCCCTGTTTCCAAGACTCCAGCAACCTCCCTGTTTTCAAGACTCCAGCACCCTCTCCCCTGTTTTCAAGCTCCAGCACCGTCTCCCTGTTTTCACGACTCCAGCACCCTCCCCTGTATTCAAGACTCCAGCACACTCTCCTGTTTTCAAGACTCCTGCACTCTCTCCCCTGTTTTCAAGACTCCAGCATCCTCTCCTGTGTTCAAGTCTCTAGCACCCCCTCCCCTGTTTTCAGGACTCCAGCACCCTCCCCTGTTTTCATGATTCCTGCAACCTCTCCCCTGTTTTCAAGACTCCAGCACCCTCCACTGTGTTCAAGTCTCCAGCACCGTCCCCTGTTTTCAAGATTCCAGCACCCTCTCCCCTGTTTTCAAGACTCCAGCAACCTCCCCTGTTTTCAAAACTCCAGCACCCTCCCCTGTTATCAAGACTCCAGCACCCTCTCCTTTTTTCAAGACCTCAGCACCCTCTCCCCTGTTTTCAAAACTCCAGCACCCTCCCCTGTTATCAAGACTCTAGCACCCTCTCCCCTGTTTTCAAGACTCCAGCACTCTACCCTGTTTTCAAGACTCCAGCACCATCCCCTGTTTCAAAGATTCCAGCACCATCCCCTGTTTTCAAGACTCCAGCACACTCTACCCTGTTTTCAAGACTCCAGCACCCTCCCCTGTTTTCAAGCTCCAGCAAACTCCACTGTTTTCAATGCTCCAACACCCTCTCCTGTTTTGAAGACTCCAAGACTTTCCCCTGTATTCATGACTCCAACACCCTCCCTTGTTTTCAAGATTCCAGCAACCTCCCCTGTGTTCAAGACTCCAGCACCCTCTCCTTTTTCCAAGACTTCAGCACACTCCCCTGTTTCCAAGACTCCAGCAACCTCCCCTGTTTTCAAGACTCCAGCACCCTCTCCCCTGTTTTCAAGCTCCAGCACCCTCTCCCTGTTTTCAAGACTCCAGCACCCTCTCATGTTTTCAAGACCCCAGCACCCTCCCCTTGTTTTCAAGACTTCAGCAACCTCCCCTGTTTTCAAGACTTCAGCATCCTCCCCTGTTTTCAAGACTCAAGCATCTTCCCCTGTTTTCAAGTCTGCAGCACCCTCCCCTGTTATCAAGACTCGAGCACTCTCCCCTGTTTTCAAGACTCCAGTAACCTCCACTGTTATCAAGACTCCAGCACCCTCCCCTGTTTTCAAGACTCCAGCACCCTCTACCCTGTTTTCAAATCTCCAGCACCCTCTCCTGTTTTCAAGTCTCCAGCAACCTCCCCTGTTTTCAAGACTCCAGCACCCTCTCCCCTGTTTTCAAGCTCCATCATCCTCTCCCTGTTTTCAAGTCTCCAGCATCCAACCCTGTTTTCAATTCTTCAGCAACTTCTCCCCTGTTTTCAAGACTCCAGCACTCTCCCCTATTTTCAAGACTCCAGCAACCTCTCTCCTGTTTTCAAGACTGCAGCACCCCCCCCCTATTTTCAAGACTCCAGCACCCTCTCCTGTTTTCAAGGCTCCAGCACCCTCCCCTGTTTTCAAGACTCCAGCACCCTCTCCCCTGTTTTCAAGACTCCAGCACTCTCCCCTGTTTTCAAGACTCCAGCAACCTCCACTGTTTTCAAGACTCCAGCACCCTCCCTTGTTTTCAAGGCTCCAGCACCCTCTACCCTGTTTTCAAATCTCCAGCACCCTCCCCTTTTTTCAAGACTCCAGCACCATCCCCTGTTTTCAAGACTCCAGCACCCTCCCCTGTTTCCAAGATTCCAGCACCATCCCCTATTTTCAGGACTCCAACACCCATCCTTGTTTTCAAGATTCCAGCAACCTCCCCTGTTCAAGACTCCAGCACCCTCCTTTGTTTCCAAGGCTCCAGCACCCTCCCCTGTTTCCAAGACTCCAGCAACCTCCCTGTTTTCAAGACTCCAGCACCCTCTCCCCTGTTTTCAAGCTCCAGCACCGTCTCCCTGTTTTCACGACTCCAGCACCCTCCCCTGTATTCAAGACTCCAGCACACTCTCCTGTTTTCAAGAATCCTGCACTCTCTCCCCTGTTTTCAAGACTCCAGCATCCTTTCCTGTGTCAAGTCTCTAGCACCCCCTCCCCTGTTTTCAGGACTCCAGCACCCTCCCCTGTTTTCATGATTCCTGCAACCTCTCCCCTGTTTTCAAGACTCCAGCACCCTCCACTGTGTTCAAGTCTCCAGCACCCTCCCCTGTTTTCAAGATTCCAGCACCCTCTCCCCTGTTTTCAAGACTCCAGCAACCTCCCCTGTTTTTAAAACTCCAGCACCCTCCCCTGTTTTCAAGACTCCAGCACCCTCTCCTATTTTCAAGACCTCAGCACCCTCTCCCCTGTTTTCAAAACTCCAGCACCCTCCCCTGTTATCAAGACTCTAGCACCCTCTCCCCTGTTTTCAAGACTCCAGCACTCTACCCTGTTTTCAAGACTCCAGCACCCTCCCCTGTTTCAAAGATTCCAGCACCATCCTCTGTTTTCAAGACTCCAGCACCCTCCCCTGTTTTCAAGCTCCAGCAAACTCCACTGTTTTCAATGCTCCAACACCCTCTCCTGTTTTGAAGACTCCAAGACTTTCCCCTGTATTCATGACTCCAACACCCTCCCTTGTTTTCAAGATTCCAGCAACCTCCCCTGTGTTCAAGACTCCAGCACCCTCTCCTTTTTCCAAGACTTCAGCACTCTCCCCTGTTTCCAAGACTCCAGCAACCTCCCCTGTTTTCAAGACTCCAGCAACCTCCCCTGTTTTCAAGCTCCAGCACCCTCTCCCTGTTTTCACGACTCCAGCACCCTCCCCTGTTTTCAAGACTCCAGCACCTTCCCCTGTTTTCAATACTCTGGCACCCTCCCCTGTTTTCAAGACTCCATCACCCTCCCCTGTTTTCAAGACTACAACACCCTCTCCTGTTTTCAAATCTCCAGCACCCTCTCCTGTTTTCAAAACTCCAGCACCCTCCCCTGTTATCAAGACTCCAGCACTATCCCCTGTTTTCAAGACTCCAGCACACTACCCTGTTTTCAAGACTCCAGAAACCTCCACTGTTTTCAAGACTCCAGCACCCACCCCTGTTTTCAAGACTCCAGCACCCTCCCCTGTTTTCAAGACTCCAGCACCCTCTACTCTGTTTTCAAATCTCCAGCACCCTCCCCTGTTTTCAAGACTCCAGCACCATCCCCTGTTTTCAAGACTCCAGCACCCTCCCTTGTTTCAAAGATTCCAGCACCATCCCCTGTTTTCAAGACTCCAGCACACTCTACCCTGTTTTCAAGACTCCAGCACCCTCCCCTGTTTTCAAGCTCCAGCACACTCCACTGTTTTCAAGACTCCAACACCCTCTCCTGTTTTGAAGACTCCAGCACCTTCCCCTGTTTTCAAGACTCCAACACCCTCCCCTGTTTTCAAGACTCCAGCACCATCTCCCCTGTTTTCAAGACTGCAGCACCCTCCCCTATTTTCAAGACTCCAGCACCCTCTCCTGTTTTCAAGGTTCCAGCACCCTCCCCTGTTTTCAAGACTCCAGCACCCTCTCCCCTGTTTTCAAGACTCCAGCACTCTCCCCTGTTTTCAAGACTCCAGCAACCTCCACTGTTTTCAAGACTCCAGCACCCTCCCTTGTTTTCAAGGCTCCAGCACCCTCTACCCTGTTTTCAAATCTCCAGCACCCTACCCTGTTTTCAAGACTCCAGCACCCTCCCTTGTTTTCAAGGCTCCAGCACCCTCTACCCTGTTTTCAAATCTCCAGCACCCTCCCCTGTTTTCAAGACTCCAGCACCATCCCCTGTTTTCAAGACTCCAGCACCCTCCCCTGTTTCCAAGATTCCAGCACCATCCCCTATTTTCAAGACTCCAACACCCTCTACCCTGTTTTCAAGACTCCAGCACCCTCCCCTGTTTTCAAGCGCCAGCACACTCCACTGTTTTCAATGCTCCAACACCCTCTCCTGTTTTGAAGACTCCAAGACTTTCCCGTGTATTCAGGACTCCAACACCCATCCTTGTTTTCAAGATTTCAGCAACCTCCCCTGTTCAAGACTCCAGCACCCTCCCCTGTTTCCAAGACTCCAGCACCCTCCCCTGTTTCCAAGACTCCAGCAACCTCCCTGTTTTCAAGACTCCAGCACCCTCTCCCCTGTTTTCAAGCTCCAGCACCCTCTCCCTGTTTTCACGACTCCAGCACCCTCCCCTGTATTCAAGACTCCAGCACACTCTCCTGTTTTCAAGACTCCTGCACTCTCTCCCCTGTTTTCAAGACTCCAGCATCCTCTCCTGTGTTCAAGTCTCTGGCACCCCCTCCCCTGTTTTCAGGGCTCCAGCACCCTCCCCTGTTTTCATGATTCCTGCAACCTCTCCCCTGTTTTCAAGACTCCAGCACCCTCCACTGTGTTCAAGTCTCCAGCACCCTCCCCTGTTTTCAAGATTCCAGCACCCTCTCCCCTGTTTTCAAGACTCCAGCAACCTCCCCTGTTTTCAAAACTCCAGCACCCTCCCCTGTTTTCAAGACTCCAGCACCCTCTCCTATTTTCAAGACCTCAGCACCCTCTCCCCTGTTTTCAAAACTCTAGCACCCTCCCCTGTTATCAAGACTCTAGCACCCTCTCCCCTGTTTTCAAGACTCCAGCACTCTACCCTGTTTTCAAGACTCCAGCACCCTCCCCTGTTTCAAAGATTCCAGCACCATCCCCTGTTTTCAAGACTCCAGCACACTCTATCCTGTTTTCAAGACTCCAGCACCCTCCCCTGTTTTCAAGCTCCAGCAAACTCCACTGTTTTCAATGCTCCAACACCCTCTCCTGTTTTGTAGACTCCAAGACGTTCCCCTGTATTCAGGACTCCAACACCCTCCCTTGTTTTCAAGATTCCAGCAACCTCCCCTGTGTTCAAGACTCCAGCACCCTCTCCTGTTTCCAAGATTCCAGCAACCTCCCCTGTTTTCAAGACTCCAGCACCCTCTCCCTGTTTTCACGACTCCAGCACCCTCCCCTGTTTTCAAGACTCCAGCACCTTCCCCTGTTTTCAATACTCCGGCACCCTCCCCTGTTTTCAAGACTCCAGCACCCTCCCCTGTTTACAAGACTACAACACCCTCTCCTGTTTTCAAATCTCCAGCACCCTCTCCTGTTTTCAAAACTCCAGCACCCTCCCCTGTTATCAAGACTCCAGCACCATCCCCTGTTTTCAAGACTCCAGCACTCTACCCTGTTTTCAAGATTCCAGCACCCTCTCCCCTGTTTTCAAGACTCCAGCAACCTCCCCTGTTTTCAAAACTCCAGCACCCTCCCCTGTTTTCAAGACTCCAGCACCCTCTCCTATTTTCAAGACCTCAGCACCCTCTCCCCTGTTTTCAAAACTCTAGCACCCTCCCCTGTTTCAAAGATTCCAGCACCATCCCCTGTTTTCAAGACTCCAGCACACTCTATCCTGTTTTCAAGACTCCAGCACCCTCCCCTGTTTTCAAGCTCCAGCAAACTCCACTGTTTTCAATGCTCCAACACCCTCTCCTGTTTGGTAGACTCCAAGACGTTCCCCTGTATTCAGGACTCCAACACCCTCCCTTGTTTTCAAGATTCCAGCAACCTCCCCTGTGTTCAAGACTCCAGCACCCTCTCCTGTTTCCAAGATTCCAGCAACCTCCCCTGTTTTCAAGACTCCAGCACCCTCTCCCCTGTTTTCAAGCTCCAGCACCCTCTCCCTGTTTTCACGACTCCAGCACCCTTCCCTGTTTTCAAGACTCCAGCACCTTCCCCTGTTTTCAATACTCCGGCACCCTCCCCTGTTTTCAAGACTCCAGCACCCTCCCCTGTTTACAAGACTACAACACCCTCTCCTGTTTTCAAATCTCCAGCACCCTCTCCTGTTTTCAAAACTCCAGCACCCTCCCCTGTTATCAAGACTCCAGCACCATCCCCTGTTTTCAAGACTCCAGCACTCTACCCTGTTTTCAAGACTCCAGAAACCTCCACTGTTTTCAAGACTCCAGCACCCACCCCTGTTTTCAGGACTCCAGCACCCTCCCCTGTTTTCAAGACTCCAGCACCCTCTACCCTGTTTTCAAATCTCCAGCACCCTCCCCTGTTTTCAAGACTCCAGCACCATCCCCTGTTTTCAAGACTCCAGCACCCTCCCCTGTTTCAAAGATTCCAGCACCATCCCCTGTTTTCAAGACTCCAGCACACTCTTCCCTGTTTTCAAGACTCCAGCACCCTCCCCTGTTTTCAAGCTCCAGCACACTCCACTGTTTTCAATGCTCCAACACCCTCTCCTGTTTTGAAGACTCCAAGACTTTCCCCTGTATTCAGGACTCCAACACCCTCCCTTGTTTTCAAGATTCCAGCAACCTCCCCTGTGTTCAAGACTCCAGCACCCTCTCCTGTTTCCAAGACTCCAGCACACTCCCCTGTTTCCAAGACTCCAGCAACCTCCCCTGTATCCAAGACTCCAGCAACCTCCCTTGTTTTCAAGACTCCAGCACCCTCTCCCCTGTTTTCAAGCTCCAGCACCCTCTCCCTGTTTTCACGACTCCAACACCCTCCCCTGTTTTCAAGACTCCAGCACCTTCCCCAGTTTTCAAGACTCCGGCACCCTCCCCTGTTTTCAAGACTCCAGCACCCTCCCCTGTTTTCAAGACTACAACACCCTCTCCTGTTATCAAGACTCCAGCACCCTCTCGTGTTTTCAAAACTCCAGCACCCTCCCCTGTTATCAAGACTCCAGCAGCCTCCCCGGTTTTCAAGACTCAAGCATCTTCCCCTGTTTTCAAGACTCCAGCACCCTCTCCTGTTTTCAAGACTCCAGCACCCTCTCCTGTTTTCAAACTCCAGCACCCTCTCCCTTCTTTTCAAGACTCGAGCATCCTCTCCTGTTTTCAAGACTCTAGCACCCCCTCCCCTGTTTTCAAGACTCCAGCACCCTCCCCTGTTTTCATGATTCCTGCAACCTCTCCCCTGTTTTCAAGACTCCAGCACCCTCCACTGTGTTCAAGTCTCCAGCACCCTCCCCTGTTTTCAAGATTCCAGCACCCTCTCCCCTGTTTTCAAGACTCCAGCAAACACCCCTGTTTTCAAAACTCCAGCACCATCCCCTGTTTTCAAGACTCCAGCACCCTCTCTTGTTTTCAAGACCCCAGCACCCTCTCCCCAGTTATAAAAACTCCAGCACCCTCACCTGTTATCAAGACTCTAGCACCATCTCCCCTGTTTTCAAGACTCCAGCACTCTCCCCTGTTTTCAATACTCCAGCAACCTCCACTGTTTTCAAGACTCCAGCACCCTCCCCTGTTTTCAAGACTCCAGCACCCTCCCCTGTTTTCAAGATTCCAGCACCCTCTACCCTGTTTTCAAATCTCCAGCACCCTCCCCTCCCCTGTTTTCAAGACTCCAGCACCATCCCCTGTTTTCAAGACTCCAGCACCCTCCCCTGTTTCCAAGATTCAAGCACCATCCCCTGTTTTCAAGACTCCAGCACACTCTACCCTGTTTTCAAGACTCCAGCACCCTCCCCTGTTTTCAAGCTCCAGCACACTCCACTGTTTTCAATGCCCCAACACCCTCTCCTGTTTTGAAGATTCCAGCACCCTCTCCCCTGTTTTCAAGCTCCAGCACCCTCTCCCTGTGTTCAAGACTCCAGCACCCTCTCCTGTTTCCAAGACTCCAGCACACTCCCCTGTTTCCAAGACTCCAGCAACCTCCCCTGTTTTCAAGATTCCAGCACCCTCCCCTGTTTTCAAAACTCCGGCACCCTCCCCTGTTTTCAAGACTCTAGCACCCTCCCCTGTTTTCAAGACTACAACACCCTCCCCTGTTTTCAAAACACCGGCACCCTCCCCTGTTTTCAAGACTCTAGCACCCTCCCCTGTTTTCAAGACTACAACACCCTCTCCTGTTTTCAAATCTCCAGCACCCTCTCCTGTTTCCAAGACTCCAGCACCCTCACCCTGTTTTCAAGACTCCAGCAACCTCCCCTGTTTTCAAGACTTCAGCACCCTCTCCTGTTTCCAAGACTCCAGCACCCTCACCCTGTTTTCAAGACTGCAGCACCTTCCCCTGTTTTCAAGACTCTAGCACCCTCTCATTGTATTCAAGACTCCAGCACCCTCTCCCTTGTTTTCAAGACTTCAGCACCCTCCCTGTTTTCAAGACTCCAGCACACTCCCCTGTTTTCAAGACTCCAGCAACCTCCCCTGTTTTCAAAACTCCAGCACCCTCCCCTGTTTTCAAGACTCCAGCACCCTCTCCTGTTTTCAAGACCCCAGGACCCTCTCCCCTGTTTTCAAAACTCCAGCACCCTCCCCTGTTATCAAGACTCTAGCAACCTCTCCCCTGTTTTCAAGACTCCAGCACTCTCCTCTGTTTTCAAGACTCCAGCAACCTCCACTGTTTTCAAGACTCCAGCACCCTCCCCTGTTTCAAGACTCCAGCACCCTCCCCTGTTTTCAAGACTCCAGCACCCTCTACCCTTTTTTCAAACTCCAGCACCCTCTCCTGTTTCCTAGACTCCAGCACCCTCAGCCTGTTTTCAAGACTGCAGCACCTTCCCATGTTTTCAAGACTCTAGCACCCTCTCATTGTATTCAAGACTCCAGCACCCTCTCTCTTGTTTTCAAGACTTCAGCACCCACCCCTGTTTTCAAGACTCCAGCACCTACCCCTGTTTTCAAGACTCCAGCACCCTCCCCTGTTTTCAAGACTCCAGCACCCTCCCCTGTTTTCAAGACTCCAGCAACCTCCCCTGTTTTCAAGACCCCAGCACCCTCTCCCCTGTTTTCAAAACTCCAGCACCCTCACCTGTTATCAAAACTCTAGCACCCTCTCCCCTGTTTTCAAGACTCCAGCACTCTCCCCTGTTTTCAATACTCCAGCAACCTCCCCTGTTTTCAAGACTCCAGCACCCTCCCCTGTTTTCAAGACTCCAGCACCCTCTACCCTGTTTTCAAATCTCCAGCACCCTCCCCTGTTTTCAAGACTCCAGCACCCTCTCCTGTTTTCAAGACCCCAGCACCCTCTCCCCTGTTTTCAAAACTCCAGCACCCTCCCCTGTTATCAAGACTCTAGCAACCTCTCCCCTGTTTTTATGACTCCAGCACTCTCCCCTGTTTTCAAGACTCCAGCAACCTCCACTGTTTTCAAGACTCCAGCACCCTCCCCTGTTTCAAGACTCCAGCACCCTCCCCTGTTTTCAAGACTCCAGCACCCTCTACCCTTTTTTCAAACTCCAGCACCCTCTGCCTGTTTTCAAGACTGCAGCACCTTCCCATGTTTTCAAGACTCTAGCACCCTCTCATTGTATTCAAGACTCCAGCACCCTCACTCTTGTTTTCAAGACTTCAGCACCCTCCCCTGTTTTCAAGACTCCAGCACCTCCCCTGTTTTCAAGACTCCAGCACCCTCCCCTGTTTTCAAGACTCCAGCACCCTCCCCTGTTTTCAAGACTCCAGCAACCTCCCCTGTTTTCAAGACCCCAGCACCCTCTCCCCTGTTTTCAAAACTCCAGCACCCTCACCTGTTATCAAGACTCTAGCACCCTCTCCCCTGTTTTCAAGACTCCAGCACTCTCCCCTGTTTTCAATACTCCAGCAACCTCCCCTGTTTTCAAGACTCCAGCACCCTCCCCTGTTTTCAAGACTCCAGCACCCTCTACCCTGTTTTCAAATCTCCAGCACCCTCCCCTGTTTTCAAGACTCCAGCACCCTCTCCTGTTTTCAAGACCCCAGCACCCTCTCCCCTGTTTTCAAAACTCCAGCACCCTCCCCTGTTATCAAAACTCTAGCAACCTCTCCCCTGTTTTCAAGACTCCAGCACCCTCCCCTGTTTCCAAGATTCCAGCACCATCCCCTGTTTTCAAGTCTCCAGCACCCTCCCCTGTTTCCAAGATTCCAGCACCATCCCCTGTTTTCAAGACTCCACCACACTCTACCCTGTTTTCAAGACTCCAGCACCCTCCCCTGTTTTCAAGCTCCAGCACACTCCACTGTTTTCAATGCTCCAACACCCTCTCCTGTTTCCAAGACTCCAGCACCCTCACCCTGTTTTCAAGACTCCAGCAACCTCCCCTGTTTTCAAGACTCCAGCACCCTCTCCTGTTTTCAAGACCCCAGCACCCTCTCCCCTGTTTTCAAAACTCCAGCACCCTCCCCTGTTATCAAGACTCTAGCAACCTCTCCCCTGTTTTCAAGACTCCAGCACCCTCCCCTGTTTCAAGACTCCAGCACCCTCCCCTGTTTTCAAGACTCAGCACACTCCCTTGTTTTCAAGACTCCAGCAACCTCCCCTGTTTTCAATACTCCAGCACCCTCCCCTGTTTTCAAGACTCCAGCACCCTCACCCTGTTTTCAAGACTCCAGCACCCTCTACCCTGTTTTCAAGATCTCCAGCACCCTCTCCCTGTTTTCAAGACTCCAGCACCCTCTCCCTGTTTTCAAGACCCCAGCACCCTCTCCCCTGTTTTCAAAACTCCAGCACCCTCCCCTGTTATCAAGACTCTAGCAACCTCTCCCCTGTTTTCAAGACTCCAGTACTCTCCCCTGTTTTCAAGACTCCAGCAACCTCCACTGTTTTCAAGACTCCAGTCCCCTCCCCTGTTTTCAAGACTCCAACACCCTCCCCTGATTTCAAGACTCCAGCACCCTCTACCCTTTTTTCAAATCTCCAGCACCCTCTCCTGTTTCCAAGACTCCAGCACCCTCACCCTGTTTTCAATACTCCAGCAACCTCCACTGTTTTCAAGGCTCCAGCACCCTCCCCTGTTTTCAAGACTCCAGCACCCTCCCCTATTTTCAAGACTCCAGCACCCTCTACCCTGTTTTCAAATCTCCTGCACCCTCCCCTGTTTTCAAGTTTCCAGCACCATCCCCTGTTTTCAAGTCTCCAGCACCCTCCCCTGTTTCCAAGATTCCAGCACCATCCCCTGTTTTCAAGACTCCACCACACTCTACCCTGTTTTCAAGACTCCAGCACCCTCCCCTGTTTTCAAGCTCCAGCACACTCCACTGTTTTCAATGCTCCAACACCCTCTCCTGTTTTGAAGTCTCCAAGACTTTCCCCTGTTTTCAGGACTCCAACACCCTCCCTTGTTTTCAAGATTCCAGCAACCTCCCCTGTGTTCAAGACTCCAGCACCCTCTCCTGTTTCCAAGACTCCAGCACACTCCCCTGTTTCCAACACTCCAGCAACCTCCCCTGTTTTCAAGACTCCAGCACCCTCTCCCCTGTTTTCACGACTCCAGCACCCTCCCCTGTTTTCAAGACTCCAGCACCCTCCCCTGTTTTCAAGACTCTAGCACCCTCCCCTGTTTTCAAGACTCCAGCACCCTCCCCTGTTTTCAAGGCTCCAGCAACCTCCCCTGTTTTCAAGACCCCAGCACCCTCTCCCCTGTTTTCAAAACTCCAGCACCCTCACCTGTTATCAAGACTC
The DNA here is from genome assembly GCA_031479575.1 of Coregonus ussuriensis. Taxonomy (NCBI): domain Eukaryota; kingdom Metazoa; phylum Chordata; class Actinopteri; order Salmoniformes; family Salmonidae; genus Coregonus; species Coregonus ussuriensis. Next base: position 4,914,130 of record CM062488.1, read on the forward strand.
TAGCACCCTCTCCCCTGTTTTCAATACTCCAGCAACCTCCACTGTTTTCAAGGCTCCAGCACCCTCCCCTGTTTTCAAGGCTCCAGCAACCTCCCCTGTTTTCAAGACCCCAGCACCCTCTCCCCTGTTTTCAAAACTCCAGCACCCTCACCTGTTATCAAGACTCTAGCACCCTCTCCCCTGTTTTCAATACTCCAGCAACCTCCACTGTTTTCAAGGCTCCAGCACCCTCCCCTGTTTTCAAGACTCCAGCACCCTCTACCCTGTTTTCAAATCTCCAGCACCCTCCCCTGTTTTCAAGACTCCAGCACCATCCCCTGTTTTCAAGACTCCAGCACCCTCCCCTGTTTCCAAGATTCCAGCACCAACCCCTGTTTTCAAGACTCCACCACACTCTACCCTGTTTTCAAGACTCCAGCACCCTCCCCTGTTTTCAAGCTCCAGCACACTCCACTGTTTTTAATGCTCCAACACCCTCTCCTGATTTGAAGACTCCAAGACTTTCCCCTGTATTCAGGACTTCAACACCCTCCCTTGTTTTCAAGATTCCAGGAACCTCCCCTGTTTTCAAGACTCCAGCACCCTCTCCTGTTTCCAAGACTCCAGCACACTCCCCTGTTTCCAAGACTCCAGCAACCTCCCCTGTTTTCAAGCTCCAGCACCCTCTCCCTGTTTTCACGACTCCAGCACGCTCCCCTGTTTTCAAGACTCCAGCACCTTCCCCTGTTTTCAAGACTCCGGCACCCTCCCCTGTTTTCAAGACTCTAGCACCCTCCCCTGTTTTCAAGACTACAACACCCTCTCCTGTTTTCAAATCTCCAGCACCCTCTCCTGTTTCCAAGACTCCAGCACCCTCACCCTGTTTTCAAGACTCCAGCAACCTCCCCTATTTTCAAGACTCCAGCACCCTCTCCTGTTTCCAAGACTCCAGCACCCTCACCCTGTTTTCAAGACTGCAGCACCTTCCCCTGTTTTCAAGACTCTAGCACCCTCTCATTGTATTCAAGACTCCAGCACCCTCTCCCTTGTTTTCAAGACTTCAGCACCCTCCCCTGTTTTCAAGACTTCAGCACACTCCCTTGTTTTCAAGACTCCAGCAACCTCCCCTGTTTTCAAAACTCCAGCACCCTCCCCTGTTTTCACGACTCCAGCACCCTCACCCTGTTTTCAAGACTGTAGCACCTTCCCCTGTTTTCAAGACTCTAGCACCCTCTCATTGTATTCAAGACTTCAGCACCCTCTCCCTTTTTTTCAAGACTCCAGCACCCTCCCCTGTTTTCAAGACTCCAGCACCCTCCCCTGTTTTCAAGACTCCAGCACCCTCTACCCTTTTTTCAAATCTCCAGCACCCTCTCCTGTTTCCAAGACTCCAGCACCCTCACCCTGTTTTCAAGACTGCAGCACCTTCCCCTGTTTTCAAGACTCTAGCACCCTCTCATTGTATTCAAGACTCCAGCACCCTCTCCCTTGTTTTCAAGACTTCAGCACCCTCCCCTGTTTTCAAGACTCCAGCACCTCCCCTGTTTTCAAGACTCCAGCACCCTCCCCTGTTTTCAAGACTCCAGCAACCTCCCTTGTTTTCAAAACTCCAGCACCCTCCCCTGTTTTCAAGACTCCAGCACCCTCTCCTGTTTTCAAGACCACCGCACCCTCTCCCCTGTTTTCAAAACTCCAGCACCCTCCCCTGTTATCAAGACTCTAGCACCCTCTCCCTTGTTTTCAAGACTCCAGCACTCTCCCCTGTTTTCAAGACTCCAGCAACCTCCACTGTTTTCAAGACTCCAGCACCCTCCCCTGTTTTCAAGACTCCAGCACCCTCCCCTGTTTTCAAGACTCCAGCACCCTCTACCCTTTTTTCAAATCTCCAGCACCCTCCCCTGTTTTCAAGACTCCAGCACCATCCCCTGTTTTCAAGACTCCAGCACCCTCTCCCCTGTTTTCAAGCTCCAGCACCCTCTCCCTGTTTTCACGACTCCAGCACCCTCCCCTGTTTTCAAGACTCTAGCACCTTCCCCTGTTTTCAAGACTCCGGCACCCTCCCCTGTTTTCAAGACTTTAGCACCCTCCCCTGTTTTCAAGACTACAACACCCTCTCCTGTTTTCAAATCTCCAGCACCCTCTCCTGTTTCCAAAACTCCAGCACCCTCACCCCTGTTTTCAAGACTCCAGCAACCTCCCCTGTTTTCAAGATTCCAGCACCCTCTCCCCTGTTTTCAAGACTGCAGCACCTTCCCCTGTTTTCAAGACTCTAGCAACCTCCCCTGTTTTCAAGACAACAACACCCTCTCCTGTTTTCAAATCTCCAGCACCCTCTCCTGTTTCCAAGACTCCAGCACCCTCACCCCTGTTTTCAAGACTCCAGCAACCTCCCCTGTTTTCAAGATTCCAGCACCCTCTCCCCTGTTTTCAAGACTGCAGCACCTTCCCCTGTTTTCAAGACTCTAGCACCCTCTCATTGTATTCAAGATGCCAGCACCCTCTCCCTTGTTTTCAAGACTGCAGCACCCTCCCCTGTTTTCAAGACTCCAGCACCTCCCCTGTTTTCAAGACTTCAGCACCCTCTCCCCTGTTTTCAATATTCCAGCAACCTCCCCGGTTTTCAAGACTCCAGTACCCTCCCCTGTTTTCAAGATTCCAGCTCCCTCCCCTGTTTTCAAGACTCCAGCAGCCTCCCCTTATTTCAAGACTCAAGCATCTTCCCCTGTTTTCAAGACTCCAGCACCCTCTCCTGTTTTCAAATCTCCAGCACCCTCTACCCTGTTTTCAAGACTTCATCGCCCTCTCCTGTTTTCAAGACTCCAGCACCATCCCCTGTTTTCTACACTCCGGCACCCTCCCCTGTTTTCAAGACTCCAGCACCATCCCCTGTTTTCAAGACTCCAGCACCCTCCCCTGTTTTCAAGACTACAACACCCTCTCCTGTTTTCAAATCTCCAGCAACCTCTCATGTTTCCAAGACTCCAGCACCCTCACCCCTGTTTTCAAGACTCCAGCAACCTCCCATGTGTTCAAGACTCCAGCACCCTCTCCCCTGTTTTCAAGACTCCAGCACCCTCTCCTGTTTTCAAGACCCCAGCACCCTCTCCCCTGTTTTCAAAACTCCAGCTACCTCCCCTGTTATCAAGACTCTAGCAACCTCTCCCCTGTTTTCAAGACTCCAGCACTCTCCCCTGTTTTCAAGACTCCAGCAACCTCCACTGTTTTCAAGACTCCAGCACCCTCCCCTGTTTTCAAGACTCCAGCACCCTCCCCTGTTTTCAAGACTCCAGCACCCTCTACCCTTTTTTCAAATCTCCAGCAAATCAAATCAAATCAAATCAAATTTTATTGGTCACATGCGCCGAATACAACAGGTGCAGACATTACAGTGAAATGCTTACTTACAGCCCTTAACCAACAGTGCATTTATTTTAAACAAAAAAAGTAAGAATAAAACAACAACAAAAAAAGTGTTGAGAAAAAAAGAGCAGAAGTAAAATAAAGTGACAGTAGGGAGGCTATATATACAGGGGGGTACCGTTGCAGAGTCAATGTGCGGGGGCACCGGCTAGTTGAGGTAGTTGAGGTAATATGTACATGTGGGTAGAGTTAAAGTGACTATGCATAAATACTTAACAGAGTAGCAGCAGCGTAAAAAGGATGGGGTGGGGGGGCAGTGCAAATAGTCCGGGTAGCCATGATTAGCTGTTCAGGAGTCTTATGGCTTGGGGGTAGAAGCTGTTGAGAAGTCTTTTTGGACCTAGACTTGGCACTCCGGTACCGCTTGCCGTGCGGTAGCAGAGAGAACAGTCTATGACTAGGGTGGCTGGAGTCTTTGACAATTTTGAGGGCCTTCCTCTGACACCGCCTGGTATAGAGGTCCTGGATGGCAGGAAGCTTTGCCCCAGTGATGTACTGGGCCGTACGCACTACCCTCTGTAGTGCCTTGCGGTCAGAGGCAAAGCAGTTGCCATACCAGGCGGTGATGCAACCAGTCAGGATGCTCTCGATGGTGCAGCTGTAGAATTTTTTGAGGATCTGAGGACCCATGCCAAATCTTTTTAGTCTCCTGAGGAGGAATAGGCTTTGTCGTGCCCTCTTCATGACTGTCTTGGTGTGTTTGGACCAAGATAGCACCCTCTCCTGTTTCCAAGACTCCAGCACCCTCACCCTGTTTTCAAGACTGCAGCACCTTCCCCTGTTTTCAAGACTCTAGCACCCTCTCATTGTATTCAAGACTCCAGCACCCTCTCCCTTGTTTTCAAGACTTCAGCACCCTCCCCTGTTTTCAAGACTCCAGCACCTCCCCTGTTTTCAAGACTCCAGCACCCTCCCCTGTTTTCAAGACTCCAGCAAACTCCCTTGTTTTCAAAACTCCAGCACCCTCCCCTGTTTTCAAGACTCCAGCACCCTCTCCTGTTTTCAAGACCACCGCACCCTCTCCCCTGTTTTCAAAACTCCAGCACCCTCCCCTGTTATCAAGACTCTAGCACCCTCTCCCTTGTTTTCAAGACTCCAGCACTCTCCCCTGTTTTCAAGACTCCAGCAACCTCCACTGTTTTCAAGACTCCAGCACCCTCCCCTGTTTTCAAGACTCCAGCACCCTCTCCTGTTTTCAGGACACCAGCACCCTCTCCCCTGTTTTCAAAACTCCAGCACCCTCCCCTGTTATCAAGACTCTAGCACCCTCTCCCCTGTTATCAAGACTCCAGCACCCTCTACCCTTTTTTCAAATCTCCAGCACCCTCCCCTGTTTTCAAGACTCCAGCACCATCCCCTGTTTTCAAGACTCCAGCACCCTCCCCTGTTTTCAAGATTCCAGCACCATCCCCTGTTTTCAAGACTCCAGCACACTCTACCCTGTTTTCAAGACTCCAGCACACTCCCCTGTTTTCAAGCTCCAGCACACTCCACTGTTTTCAATGCTCCAACACCCTCTCCTGTTTTGAAGACTCCAAGACTTTCCCCTGTATTCAGGACTCCAACACCCTCCCTTGTTTTCAAGATTCCAGCAACCTCCCCTGTGTTCAAGACTACAGCACCCTCTCCTGTTTCCAAGACTCCAGCAACCTCCCCTGTTTTCAAGACTCCAGCACCCTCTCCCCTGTTTTCAAGCTCCAGCACCCTCTCCCTGTTTTCACGACTCCAGCACCCTCCCCTGTTTTCAAGACTCCAGCACCTTCCCCTGTTTTCAAGACTCAAGACTCCGGCACCCTCCCCTGTTTTCAAGACTCTAGCACCCTCCCCTGTTTTCAAGACTACAACACCCTCTCCTGTTTTCAAATCTCCAGCACCCTCTCCTGTTTCCAAGACTCCAGCACCCTCACCCCTGTTTTCAAGACTCCAGCAACCTCCCCTGTTTTCAAGATTCCAGCACCCTCTCCCCTGTTTTCAAGACTGCAGCACCTTCCCCTGTTTTCAAGACTCTAGCACCCTCTCATTGTATTCAAGATGCCAGCACCCTCTCCCTTGTTTTCAAGACTGCAGCACCCTCCCCTGTTTTCAAGACTCCAGCACCTCCCCTGTTTTCAAGACTTCAGCACCCTCTCCCCTGTTTTCAATATTCCAGCACCCTCCCCGGTTTTCAAGACTCCAGCACCCTATCCTGTTTTCAAGACTCCAGTACCCTCCCCTGTTTTCAAGACTCCAGCAACCTCCATTGTTTTCAAGACTCCGGCACCCTCCCCTGTTTTCAAGACTCCAGCACCCTCTACCCTGTTTTCAAACTCCAGCACCCTCCCCTGTTTTTAAGACTCCACCACCATCCCCTGTTTTCAATACTCCAGCACCCTCCCCTGTTTCCAAGATTCCAGCACCATACCCTGTTTTCAAGACTCCAGCTCCCTCCCCTGTTTTCAAGACTCCAGCACCCTCTCCTGTTTTCAAATCTCCAGCACCCTCTACCCTGTTTTCAAGACTCCAGCACCCTCCCCTGTTTTCAATACTCCAGCAACCTATCCTGTTTTCAAGACTCCAGCACCCTCCCCTGTTTTCAAGACTCCAGCTCCCTCCCCTGTGTTCAAGACTCCAGCAGCCTCCCCTGTTTTCAAGACTCAAGCATCTTCCCCTGTTTTCAAGACTGCAGCACCCTCTCCTGTTTACAAATCTCCAGCACCCTCTACCCTGTTTTCAAGACTTCATCGCCCTCTCCTGTTTTCAATACTTCATCAACCTCTCCTGTTTTCAAGACTCCAGCACCCTCCCCCCATTTTTCAAGATTCCAGCACCCTCTCCCCTGTTTTCAAGACTCCAGTACCCTCCCCTGTTTTCAAGAGTCCAGCACCCTCCACTGTTTTCAAGACTTCAACACCCTCTCCTGTTTTCAAATCTCCAGCACCCTCTACCCTGTTTTCAAGACTTCATCGCCCTCTCCTGCTTTCAATACTTCATCAACCTCTCCTGTTTTCAAGTCTCCAGCACCCTCCCCCCATTTTTCAAGATTCCAGCACCCTCTCCACTGTTTTCAAGACTCCAGTACCCTCCCCTGTTTTCAAGACTCCAGCACCCTCCACTGTTTTCAAGACTTCAACACCCTCTACACTGTTTTCAATACTCCAGCACCCTCTCCTGTTTTCAAATCTCCAGCACCCTCTACCCTGTTTTCAAGACTTCATCGCCCTCTCCTGTTTTCAAGATTTCATCAACCTCTCCTGTTTTCAAGACTCCAGCTCCCTCCCCCCATTTTTAAAGATTCCAGCACCTTCCCCTGTTTTCAAGTCTCCAACACCCTCCCCTGTATTCAAGACCCCAGCACCCTCTCCCCTGTTTTCAAAACTCCAGCACCCTCCCCTGTTATCAAGACTCTAGCACCCTCTCCCCTGTTTTCAAGACTCCATCACTCTCCCCTGTTTTCAAGACTCCAGCAACCTCCATTGTTTTCAAGACTCCGGCACCCTCCCCTGTTTTCAAGACTCCAGCACCCTCTACCCTGTTTTCAAACTCCAGCACCCTCCCCTGTTTTTAAGACTCCAGCACCATCCTTTGTTTTCAATACTCCAGCACCCTCCCCTGTTTCCAAGATTCCAGCACCATACCCTGTTTTCAAGACTCCAGCTCCCTCCCCTGTTTTCAAGACTCCAGCACCCTCTCCTGTTTTCAAATCTCCAGCACCCTCTACCCTGTTTTCAAGACTCCAGCACCCTCCCCTGTTTTCAATACTCCAGCAACCTATCCTGTTTTCAAGACTCCAGCACCCTCCCCTGTTTTCAAGACTCCAGCTCCCTCCCCTGTGTTCAAGACTCCAGCAGCCTCCCCTGTTTTCAAGACTCAAGCATCTTCCCCTGTTTTCAAGACTGCAGCACCCTCTCCTGTTTACAAATCTCCAGCACCCTCTACCCTGTTTTCAAGACTTCATCGCCCTCTCCTGTTTTCAATACTTCATCAACCTCTCCTGTTTTCAAGACTCCAGCACCCTCCCCCCATTTTTCAAGATTCCAGCACCCTCTCCCCTGTTTTCAAGACTCCAGTACCCTCCCCTGTTTTCAAGACTCCAGCACCCTCCACTGTTTTCAAGACTTCAACACCCTCTCCTGTTTTCAAATCTCCAGCACCCTCTACCCTGTTTTCAAGACATCATCGCCCTCTCCTGTTTTCAAGATTTCATCAACCTCTCCTGTTTTCAAGACTCCAGCTCCCTCCCCCCATTTTTAAAGATTCCAGCACCTTCCCCTGTTTTCAAGTCTCCAACACCCTCCCCTGTATTCAAGACCCCAGCACCCTCTCCCCTGTTTTCAAAACTCCAGCACCCTCCCCTGTTATCAAGACTCGAGCACCCTCTCCCCTGTTTTCAAGACTCCATCACTCTCCCCTGTTTTCAAGACTCCAGCAACCTCCATTGTTTTCAAGACTCCGGCACCCTCCCCTGTTTTCAAGACTCCAGCACCCTCTACCCTGTTTTCAAACTCCAGCACCCTCCCCTGTTTTCAAGACTCCAGCACCATCCCCTGTTTTCAATACTCCAGCACCCTCCCCTGTTTCCAAGATTCCAGCACCATCCCCTGTTTTCAAGACTCCAGCACCCTCTACCCTGTTTTCAAGACTCCAGCACCATCCCCTGTTTTCAATACTCCAGCACCCTCCCCTGTTTCCAAGATTCCAGCACCATCCCCTGTTTTCAAGACTCCAGCACCCTCTACCCTGTTTTCAAGACTCCAGCACCCTCCCCTGTTTTCAAATCTCCAGCACCCTCCCCTGTTTTCAATACTCCAGCACCCTCCCCTGTTTTCAATACTCCAGCACCCTCCCCTGTTTTCAATACTCCAGCACCCTCCCCTGTTTTCAAGACTCCAGCACCCTCTACCCTGTTTTCAAGACTCCAGCACCCTCCCCTGTTTTCAAGACTCAAGCACACTCCACTGTTTTAAATGCTCTAAAACCCTCTCCTGTTTTGAAGACTCCAGCACCCTCTACCCTGTTTTTAAATCTCCAGCACCCTCCCCTGTTTTCAAGACTCCAGCACCATCCCCTGTTTTCAATACTCCAGCACCCTCCCCTGTTTCCAAGATTCCAGCACCATCCCATGTTTTCAAGACTCCAGCACCCTCTACCCTGTTTTCAAGACTCCAGCACCCTCCCCTGTTTTCAAGACTCCAGCACACTCCACTGTTTTCAATCCTCTAAAACCCTCTCCTGTTTTGAAGACTCCAAGACTTTCTCCTGTATTCAGGACTCCAACAACCTCCCTTGTTTTCAAGATTCCAGCAACCTCCCCTGTGTTCAAGACTCCAGCACCCTCTCCTGTTTCCAAGACTCCAGCACCCTCCCCTGTTTCCAAGACTCCAGCAACCTCCCCTATTTTCAAGACTCCAGCACCCTCTCCCCTGTTTTCAAGCTACAGCACCCTCTCCCTGTTTTCAAATCCAGCACCCTCCCCTGTTTTCAAGACTCCAGCACCCTCCCCTGTTTTCAATACTCCAGCACCCTCCCCTGTTTTCAAGACTCCAGCACCCTCTACCCTGTTTTCAAGACTCCAGCAACCTCCCCTGTTTTCAAGACTCCAGCACACTCCACTGTTTTCAATGCTCTAAAACCCTCTCCTGTTTTGAAGACTCCAGCACCCTCTACCCTGTTTTCAAATCTCCAGCACCCTCCCCTATTTTCAAGACTCCAGCACCATCCCCTGTTTTCAATACTCCAGCACCCTCCCCTGTTTCCAAGATTCCAGCACCATCCCATGTTTTCAAGACTCCAGCACCCTCTACCCTGTTTTCAAGATTCCAGCACCCTCCCCTGTTTTCAAGACTCCAGCACACTCCACTGTTTTCAATCCTCTAAAACCCTCTCCTGTTTTGAAGACTCCAAGACTTTCTCCTGTATTCAGGACTCCAACAACCTCCCTTGTTTTCAAGATTCCAGCAACCTCCCCTGTGTTCAAGACTCCAGCACCCTCTCCTGTTTCCAAGACTCCAGCAACCTCCCCTGTGTTCAAGACTCCAGCACCCTCTCCTGTTTTGAAGACTCCAAGACTTTCCCCTGTATTCAGGACTCCAACAACCTCCCTTGTTTTCAAGATTCCAGCACCCTCTACTGTTTCCAAGACTCCAGCACCCTCCCCTGTTTCCAAGACTCCAGCACATCCCCTGTTTTCAAGACTCCAGCACCCTCCCCTGTTTCAAAGATTCCAGCACCATCCCCTGTTTTCAAGACTCCAGCACCCTCTATCCTGTTTTCAAGACTCCTGCACCCTCCCCTGTTTTCAAGCTCCAGCACACTCCCCTGTTTTCAATGCTCCAACACCCTCTCCAGTTTTGAAGACTCCAAGACTTCCCCTGTATTCAGGACTCCTGCAACCTCCCCTGTTTTCAAGACTCCAGCACCCTCTTCCCTGTCTTCAAGCTCCAGCACCCTCTCCCTGTTTTCACGACTCCAGCACCCTCCCCTGTTTTCAAGACTCCAGCACCATCCCCTGATTTCAAGACTCCGGCACCCTCCCCTGTTTTCAAGACTCCAGCACCATCCCCTGTTTTCAAGACTCCAGCACCCTCCCCTGTTTTCAAAATTACAACACCCTCTCCTGTTTTCAAATCTCCAGCACACTCTCCTGTTTCCAAGACTCCAGCACCCTCAACCCTGTTTTCAAGACTTCAGCAACCTCCCCTGTGTTCAAGACTCCAGCACCCTCTCCCCTGTTTTCAAGACTGCAGCACCCTCCCCTGTTTTCAAGACTCAAGCACCCTCTCCTTGTATTCAAGACTCCAGCACCCTCTCCCTTGTTTTCAAGACTGCAGCACCCTCCCCCGTTTTCAATACTCCAGCACCCTCCCCTGTTTTCAATACTCCAGCACTCTATCCTGTTTTCAAGACTCCATCACCCTCCCCTGTTTTCAAGACTCCAGCTCCCTCCCCTGTTTTCAAGACTCCAGCAGCCTCCCCTGTTTTCAAGACTCAAGCATCTTCCCCTGTTTTCAAGACTCCAGCACCCTCTACTGTTTTCAAGACTCCATCACCCTCCCCTGTTTTCAAGACTCCAGCACCCTCCCCTGTTTTCAAGACTCCAGCACCTTCTCCCATGTTATCAAGATGCCTGCACCCTCTCCTGTTTTCAAGTCTCCAGCACCCTCCCCTGTTTTCAAGACTCCTGCACCCTCCCCTGTTTTCAAGACTCCAGCAGCCTCCCCTGTTTTCAAGATTCAAGCATCTTCCCCTGTTTTCAAGACTCCAGCACCCTCTCCTGTTTTCAAATCCCTAGCACCCTCCCCTGTTTTCAAGACTCAAGAACCCTTTCCTGTTTTCAAGACTCCAGCACCCTCTCCTGTTTTCAAGATTCCATCACACTCTCCTGTTTTCAAGACTCCAGCACCCCCTCCCCTTTTTTCAAGACTCCAGCACCCTCCCCTGTTTCAAGACTCCAGCACCCTCTACTGTTTTCAAGACTCCAGCACCCTCTACTGTTTTCAAGACTCCAGCACCCCCTCCCCGGTTTTCAAGACTCCAGCACCCTCCTCTGTTTTCAAGACTCCAGCACCCTCTACTGTTTTCAAGACTCCAGCACCCTCTACTGTTTTCAAGACTCCATCACCCTCCCCTGTTTTCAAGACTCCAGCACCCTCCCCTGTTTTCAAGATTCCAGCACCTTCTACCATGTTATCAAGACGCCTGCACCCTCTCCTGTTTTCAAGACTCCAGCACCCTCCCCTGTTTTCAAGACTCCAGGACACTCACCTGTTTTCAAGACTGCAGCTCCCTCACCTTTTTTTAAACCTCCAGCATCATCCCCAGTTTTCAAGACTCCAGCACCCTCCCCTAATTTCAAGAATCCAGCACCTTCCCCTGTTTTCAAGACTCCAGCAACCACCCCTGTGTTTAAGACTCCAGCACCCTCCCCTGTTTTCAAGACTCCAGCACCCTCATCTGTTTTCAAGACTCCAGCACCCTCCTTTGTTTTCAAGATTCCTGCACCCTCCTTTGTTTTCAAGACTCCAGCACCCTCCCCTGTTTTCAAGACTTCGGCACCCTCAACTTGAAAGGATAACGACACTGACCTTTTTCAATTGACCACAAAATCAACATTTTGCAATGGCCATCTCAGTCTTTGGACTTGAACCCCATTGAAAACCTGTGGTTTGAATTGAAGAGGGCAGTCCATAAGAGCAGACGAAGGATATCAAGCATCTGGAAATATTCCGTATGGAGGAATGGTGTCAGATCCCTCCCAATGTGTTCTCCAATCAATTTTAGAAAAAGGCTCCGTGCCGTTATCCTCTATTATATATTTGATGGTCTTTTTCGCTCATCTTTGTCAATGGTGCCAATAATTATGGACCTGACTGTATATAGTATATAGTAGTTGCAATTATGGAAAGTTGTTTATATTGACATTAGCAAAAAAACACAGTGCAAATGGGCACTTGTAAGCAATCACCCAACTCAACATGTTTTTCAGGAGAGCCTAGAGAATGAATATAGGATGGCGTGTGCTAACGTAAACTCCTCCTTGAGCTTTCTCTCACAGAAAAACAATATTTGCCCTTTAGCTAGCGGCCATGGGATCGGATAAGGCAACCGTATTTACACTGTTCTCAAGACGTCCTATTTTATCTGTCTGTCTGTCTTTCTGGGGCTCAAGAGCTCTTGTACTCACACTGTCTGCCTGTTGCTGAGATGAAAAATAGCAATGAGTATCTCTCTCTTTCTCTCTCCTTCCCAGCCTTGCCGCTAAGTTTTCTCCATCCGTCACTCTTGGCATCTTTATACACTGTTGAATGCTGAAATGTCAGAAGTTGCTTGAGAAGTTACTTCCCGTGCCAGACCGTGCCAGACCGTCATTAATTTGATACCTTTTAGAAGGAAACAAGCGGAGCGACAAGGTTCAGTCGTCTGTCGTCCCCTTCCCCCTCTTCACCCCCCACAACCTCTCTCATTTGAGGGATTTAATTTATGATGGTTACTACGGCAACTATCTCCTTCATTCGTTGTTGTGGGGTTTATCCCACCCCCGAAGCGGTCATCTGACAGTAGGGTTAATTTATAACTCTATATCTTCTGCTTTTTATGGAAATGTGTGTGTGTGTGTGTGTGTGTGTGTGTGTGTGTGTGTGTGTGTGTGTGTGTGTGTGTGTGTGTGTGTGTGTGTGTGTGTGTGTGTGTGTGTGTGTGTGCGTGCGTGCGTGCGTGTGTGTGTGTGTGTGTCTCCTGCACCAAGCGGCACACAGGTTTTTAGGTCTTAACTAGCTAGTCTAAACACTGCATCCATCAGCATGTCATTTCAGCACCTTTAAGTGATAGCTTCAAATTTCCTTTTACATAAATGCACCACAGAAGGATGAAGAATGGGCTTCTATTTGCCCGAGGGAAATGGTGTCATGAGTGAAGGGACTCTGGTTTGCGTCAAAGCATATATTCGCCTGATAGCTTTAGCTAGCAAGGTAGCCAACCAGAGTAGCCGAGTCCCTCCGAGATCAATAAATACATAATAATATGTAAGAATTAAAGAGAAGATTAATAGTGGAATCTTGAAAAAGATGGACTAGTACGAACAGTAATGAAAGTGTTACTACATATGTATAGGACCAACTTAATATAAAGTGTTACCACAACTTAATATGAAGTGTTACCACAACTTAATATAAAGTGTTACCACAACTTAATATGAAGTGTTACCACAACTTAATATGAAGTGTTACCACAACTTAATATAAAGTGTCACAACAACTTAATATAAAGTGTTACCACAACTTAATATAAAGTGTTACCACAACTTAATATAAAGTGTTACCACAACTTAATATGAAGTGTTACAACAACTTATTATAAAGTGTTACAACAACTTAATATAAAGTGTTACCACAACTTGTACCTCGTGCATACAGAGGAAGTTATGCAGTTTTTCCATGAGTCATTGGGTACCTTCTTCTGCAAACTTCATTATGTTGCTGCATTTCACTCCAACATAAAACATTCTGTAACTGTCCAAAGGGTTATGCAAGACAGTGACTGGTCAGTATCAGAGCCCTAGGCCACATCCATTGTTTCAATGCCATTTGGAAGGAGAGACACATACGCTGCCTAGCATACAGTTTGTATCACCCATTCTCACTAATCATAGGCGAGTGGGAAGAGTCGTTGTTGTGACTCTGGTCCAGCTGCTTGGCCTGTCTGTGTCTCTGGTCCAGCTGCTTGGCCTGTCTGTGTCTCTGGTCCAGCTGCTTGGCCTGTCTGTGTCTCTGGTCCAGCTGCTTGGCCTGTCTGTGTCTCTGGTCCAGCTGCTTGGCCTGTCTGTGTCTCTGGTCCAGCTGCTTGGCCTGTCTGTGTCTCTGGTCCAGCTGCTTGGCCTGTCTGTGTCTCTGGTCCAGCTGCTTGGCCTGTCTGTGTCTCTGGTCCAGCTGCTTGGCCTGTCTGTGACTCTGGTGACGACACACCGCAGTGAAACCGGTCAGAGTTTTAATTGAAGAACGTCTCTACTGTGTGAACTTATAAGTACAGCACAAGCAAAGACCATGTTGGTACAATACACTGTTTCAGATGTGATTGGTTGATCTCGAATGCTATATAAACTACAGACAACTGTACTTCTAAGAGAGGCAAGTTCATTTTCTTATTGTTATTCAAAATGAGATTGTTTTTAATCTTAGATGCAGTATTTTGTCAGAGCCTACCATAATGGTTTGTGAAATGTTGTGATCAATTATGTGACTGTCAAAATGGCCAAAACGCTGACAAGAAATGTTGTCAAAGCTACTATAAGTCTGGCCTTACTTTAAGTATATCACTTTGAGTATCTATACTGCAAACTTAAACTTGCTGAAGTAGAACTATATTCTCCCAGGATTTTGAATCACGCCACACATGAGTCATACCATACTTGTGACAGGCTCACTTGTCACGACTTCCTCCGAAGCTGCCTCCCCTCGTTGTTCGGGCAGGCTTCGCCGTTCGCCGTCACCGACCTTCTAGCCACTGCCGCTCCTCATCTCATCATTCCATTTGTTTTGTCTTGTTTATTACACACACCTGGTTCATATCCCCCTCATCAGTACCTGAATAAGTGTTCCCTCTGCCCCCCCCCCCCCTTGTCTTTGTGTGTGATTGTTTATTGTGGAGGTTAGAGAAGCTCGGTGGAGCTCCTAGTATTTTGTATCGCCGGGATATTTCCCAGTGTGCCTTGTTGGTTCCAGTGCGCCTGTTTTGCCCACTGGACTGTTTTGACGCGTTACTGCGTAACTCTGTGTTCCGGAATAAATCCTGTTATTCTGTGATTTACCCTCCTGTGCCAGACTCCTTCGAAAATCACCCATCACATCACTAAAACATTCTGATGGATGAGATGTATTTTTTTTTGTCCTGCAGGAAATGCTGTGAAGAGTTCACTTCATTTTATTTACGCTCCTTTATTGATAATCATTTTTTAGAAGGGAACAACAGCAGAATATGTACATGTATTATTGCCATACGCGTAGATTTGTTACAGCAGTTCTCACGACTCTTAAATCAGCCAATCAGTTCATGGTTCGTGTTGATGCAATAATGACTGATTCGCTAGCAAATTACAATTCAGATAAAGCTAGTCAACACAACACAACAGATACCTCCAGAAACTGGTGCAACTATTAACCTCCCCGAGAGTCAGTCCTCGTCTCATGAAGATTGAATCTGCTTATTGGTATAATTTAACTAGCATTCATTATTCATAATTCTGACTCATTAATCAACTTTTTTCCAACAAATATTTGTCTTAATATTAACAAAATTTGAAATGTATATTTTGATAGACCAAAGTCTCAGCTACCACATCATGTAAAGGAACTACCTCCACACTGCGACTAACTGGATTCATGTCAACAGCGTCAGACACCAATGAAAGGCACCAAATTTGTTTTTTTACAAATGTTTAATTCTAACATTAGATTATTCAAATATGTAATACAAATCTCCAAACATATTTTGTTTTCGTTTTATAGCACTATTAAATGCTTTTTCTAGATTTAGAACATTAAAAAAACATCTATGAAGCAAGTATTATCCCTTACATGCAGCACATGTTGATACACCTTTTATAAACTAGTCAACACTTACATTTACATTTACATTTACGTCATTTAGCAGACGCTCTTATCCAGAGCGACTTACAAATTGGTGCATTCACCTTATAGCCAGTGGGACAAATACTTTACCATTTTTTTTAAATGTCTCCGGAAGGTGGTGAGTGACTCCGCTGTCCTGGCGTCGTGAGGGAGCTTGTTCCACCATTGGGGTGCCAGAGCAGCGAACAGTTTTGACTGGGCTGAGCGGGAACTGTGCTTCAGCAGAGGTAGGGGAGCCAGCAGGCCAGAGGTGGATGAACGCAATGCACTCGTTTGGGTGTAGGGACTGATCAGAGCCTGAAGGTACGGAGGTGCCGTTCCCCTCACAGCTCCGTAGGCAAGCACCATGGTCTTGTAGCAGATGCGAGCTTCAACTGGAAGCCAGTGGAGTGTGCGGAGGAGCGGGGTGACGTGAGAGAACTTGGGAAGGTTGAACACCAGACGGGCTGCGGCATTCTGGATGAGTTGTAGGGGTTTAATGGCACAGGCAGGGAGCCCAGCAAACAGCGAGTTGCAGTAATCCAGACGGGAGATGACAAGTGCCTGGATTAGGACCTGTGCCGCTTCCTGTGTAAGGCAGGGTCGTACTCTCCGAATGTTGTAGTGCATGAACCTACAGGATCGGGTCACCGCCTTAACGTTAGCGGAGAATGACAGGGTGTTGTCCAGGGTCACGCCAAGGCTCTTCGCACTCTGGGAGGAGGACACAACGGAGTTGTCAACCGTGATGGCGAGATCATGGAACTGGCAGTCCTTCCCCGGGAGGAAGAGCAGCTCCGTCGTGCCAAGGTTCAGCTTGAGGTGGTGATCCGTCATCCATACTGACATGTCTGCCAGACATGCAGAGATGCGATTCACCACCTGGTTATCAGAAGGGGGAAAGGAGAATATTAGTTGTGTGTCGATTGCGTAGCAATGACAGGAGAGGCCATGTGAGGATATGACAGAGCCAAGTGATTTGGTGTATAGCGAGAATAGGAGAGGGCCTAGAACTGAGCCCTGGGGGACACCAGTGGTGAGAGCACGTGGTGTGGAGACAGCTTCTCGCCACGCCACTTGGTAGGAGCGACCGGTCAGGTAAGACGCAATCCAAGAGTGAGCCGCGCCGGAGATGCCCAGCTCGGAGAGGGTGGAGAGGAGGATCTGATGCTTCACAGTATCAAAGGCAGCAGACAGGTCTAGAAGGACAAGAGCAGAGGAGAGAGAGTTAGCTTTAGCAGTGCGGAGAGCCTCCGTGACACAGAGAAGAGCAGTCTCAGTTGAATGACCAGTCTTGAAACCTGACTGGTTTGGATCAAGAAGGTCATTCTGAGAGAGATAGCAAGAGAGTTGGCTAAAGATGGCACGCTCAATAGTTTTGGAGAGAAAAGAAAGAAGGGATACTGGTCTGTAGTTGTTGACATCAGAGGGATCGAGTGTTGGTTTTTTGAGAAGGGGTGCAACTCTCGCTCTCTTGAAGACGGAAGGGACATAGCCAGCGGTCAAGGATGAGTTGATCAGCGAGGTGAGGTAAGGGAGATGGTCACCGGAGATGGTCTGGAGAAGAGAGGAGGGGATAGGGTCAAGCGGGCAGGTTGTTGGGTGGCCGGCCGTCACAAGTCGCAAGATTTTATCTGGAGAGAGAGGGGAGAAAGAAGTCAAAGCATAGAGTAGGGCAGTGTGAGCAGGACCAGCAGTGTCATTTGACTTAACAAACGAGGATCGGATGTCGTCAACCTTCTTTTCAAAATGGTTGACGAAGTCATCCACAGAGAGGGAAGAGGAGGGGGGAGGGGGAGGAGGATTCAGCAGGGAGGAGAAGGTGGCAAAGAGATTCCTAGGGTTAGAGGCAGATGCTTGGAATTTAGAGTGGTAGAAAGTGGCCTTAGCAGCAGAAACAGATGAAGAAAATGTAGAGAGGGGGGAGTGAAAAGATGCCAGGTCCGCAGGGAGTCTAGTTTTCCTCCATTTCCACTCGGCTGCCCGGAGCCCTGTTCTGTGAGCTCGCAATGAGTCATGAAGCCACGGAGCTGGAGGGGAGGACCGAGCCGGCCGGGAGGATAGGGGACATAGAGAGTCAAAGGATGCAGAAAGGGAGGAGAGGAGGTTTGAGGAGGCAGAATCAGGAGATTGGAGGGAGAAGGATTGAGCAGAGGGAAGAGATGATAGGATGGAAGAGGAGAGAGTAGCGGGAGAGAGAGAGCGTAGGTTGCGACGGCGCATTACCATCTGAGTAGGGGCAGAGTGAGTAGTGTTGGAGGAGAGCGAGAGAGAAAAGGATACAAAGTAGTGGTCGGAGACATGGAGGGGGGTTGCAGTGAGATTAGTAGAAGAACAGCATCTAGTAAAGATGAGGTCAAGCGTATTGCCTGCCTTGTGAGTAGGTGGGGACGGTGAGAGGGTGAGGTCAAAAGAGGAGAGGAGTGGAAAGAAGGAGGCAGAGAGAAATGAGTCAAAGGTAGACGTAGGGAGGTTGAAGTCCCCCAGAACTGTGAGGGGTGAGCCATCCTCAGGAAAGGAACTTATCAAGGCGTCAAGCTCATTGATGAACTCTCCAAGGAAACCTGGAGGGCGATAAATGACAAGGATGTTAAGCTTGAATGGGCTAGTGACTGTGACAGCATGGAATTCAAATGAGGAGATAGACAGATGGGTCAGGGGAAAAAGAGAGAATGTCCACTTGGGAGAGATGAGGATTCCTGTGCCACCACCCCGCTGACCAGATGCTCTCGGGGCATGCGAGAACACATGGTCAGACGAGGAGAGAGCAGTAGGAGTAGCAGTGTTTTCAGTGGTAATCCATGTTTCTGTCAGCCCCAAGAAGTCGAGGGACTGGAGGGTAGCATAGGCTGAGATGAACTCTGCCTTGTTGGCAGCAGAACGGCAGTTCCAGAGGCTGCCTGAGACCTGGAACTCCACGTGGGTGGTGCGTGCAGGGACCACCAGGTTAGAGAGGCAGCAGCCACGTGGTGTGAGACGTTTGTATAGCCTGTGCGGAGAGGAGAGAACAGGGATCGACAGAGGCATAGTTGACACGCTGCAGAAAATGGCTACAATAATGCAAAGGAGATCGGAATGAAATGAACTAAACATCTGGGAAAGGAGAGAGCGGGGCCTCCCTCACCACAACACCCAAATATAACTCTCCCAACTTCCACCTCAGAAACTATAATTGTTGTAAACTATAGCGGTTCAATGTTTTCTAGGAACAGACTAACTTAGTTTATTCAGCTAGCTAACTAGGTACAGTATTCTTCCGTGAAAATCGTCCAGGGCACCTAGTCATAAGACACCACAGCCAGCTAGCATGCCGGACTCCAACAACACGGTTTAGCACCAATACTCGGCCACAACAAACCACCAGTGTGTCAACACGCCAAGCAGATCGTTCGTGTCCGTGTCTAACGTTGTGGATTAGTCCCGACAGCTTGAGCGAGTCCGTCGTCAACTTATTCAGCCAGTTAGTTAGCTAGAATAGTTAGCATACTAGCTAGCCATTGCTTTCAGACAAAAAAGAAACCCCTCCTTTCACGGCACGAACACACAGAGAGAGCCAAACTAACGTTAACTAGTCACCCATGTCCCGAATTCCTTGAACGACTCTGGCTACCAATATGTAAAAATAAAACACAAATGTAGGTTATGACTTACCCCTAGCAGCTACTGTTAGCTAGCCAAGTGCAAAGCTAGCCACTGAATTGACTCAACAGTAGCTAAGATGGCTAAGATGGGGAGAAGTCTGCCTTCTTAACAACACTATCAACATGGCAGGTCCTACAGGCCCTAGTTTTGTCGCACCTAGACTACTGTTCAGTAGTGTGGTCAGGTGCCACAAAGAAGAGGGACTTGGGAAAATTGCAGTTGGCTCAGAACAGGGCAGCACGGCTGGCCCTTAAAAGTACACGGAGAGCTAACAATCATGAGATGCATGTCAGTCTCTCTTGGCTCAGAGTGGAAGAGAGATTGACTTCATCACTGCTTGTTTTTGTAAGAGGTGTTGACAAGCTGAATGTACCGAGCTGTCTGTTTAAACTACTAGCACACAGCTCGGACACCCATGCATTCCCCACAAGACATGTCACCAGAGGTCTCTTCACAGTCCCCAAGTCCAGAACAGACTATGGGAGGCGCACAGTACTCCATAGAGCCATGACTACATGAAACTCTATTCCACATCAGGTAACTGATGCAAGCAGTAGAATCAGATTGTAAAAAACAGGTAAAAATACACCTTATGGAACAGTGGGGACTGTGAAGAGACACACACAGGCACAGACGCACACACACACAGGATAACATACGCACTATACACAAACGTACACATGGATTTTTACTGTAGATAAGTGGTAGTAGAGTAGTGGCCTGAGGGAACACACTTAATGTGTTGTGGTAAACGTGCTTCGAAATGTAATGTCATGTACAGTTGAAGTCGGAAGTTTACATACGCTTAGGTTGGCGTCATTGAAACTCGTTTTTCAACCACTTTTTCAACCACTCAAACTATAGTTTTGGCAAGTCGGTTAGGACATCTACTTTGTGAAATTTTTCCAACAATTGTTTACAGACAGATTATTTCACTTATAAGTCACTGTATCACAATTCCAGTGGGTCAGAAGTTTACATACACTAAGTTGACTGTGCCTTTAAACAGCTTGGAAAATTCCAAAAAATTATGTCATGGCTTTAGAAGCTTCTGCTAGGCTAATTGACAACATTTCAGTCAATTGGAGGTGTACCTGTGGATGTATGTCACTAACGTTGAGAGACGGGTCGGACCAAGGTACAGCGTGAAAAGCGTACATGTTTTAATATTTTTTATTGTATATCACTGACTTAAGGTTGCTGGACCCCAGGAAGAGTAGCTGCTGCCTTGGCAGGAACAAATGGGGATCCATAATAAACCCCAGGAAGAGTAGCTGCTGCCTTGGCAGGAACTAATGGGGATCCATAATAAACCCCAGGAAGAGTAGCTGCTGCCTTGGCAGGAACTAATGGGGATCCATAATAAACCCCAGGAAGAGTAGCTGCTGCCTTGGCAGGAACTAATGGGGATCCATAATAAACCCCAGGAAGATTAGCTCCTTCCTTGGCAGGAACTAATGGGGATCCATAATAAACCCCAGGATGAGTACCTGCTGCCTTGGCAGGAACTAATGGGGATCCATAATAAACCCCAGGAAGATTATCTCCTTCCTTGACAGGAACTAATGGGGATCCATAATAAACCCCAGGAAGATTAGCTCCTTCCTTGGCAGGAACTAATGGGGATCCATAATAAACCCCAGGAAGAGTAGCTGCTGCCTTGGCAGGAACTAATGGGGATCCATAATAAACCCCAGGATGAGCAGCTCCTTCCTCTGCAGGAACTAATGGGGATCCATAATAAACCCCAGGAAGAGTAGCTGCTGCCTTGGCAGGAACTAATGGGGATCCCTAATAAACACAAATACAAAGACAGCAAATACTTCAATGGTTTAAGCATATGTTACAGAGCAGTGATTAAAACATTTTCTTGCAGAATATTTAAAAATATGAAGCCACTGACGGAGTCGACAACAGATACTCAAAACAGACATATTTTTGTCTCTAAAAATAGAAGTTCAATCAAATGTTTGTAAAATATGGGAAATGATTTGAAAATTACCAATAAAAACATAACCATTCTATCAGATCTTTCAGCACTCTGACGGAGTTGACGTTAGACAAAAATCTGATGGAGTGGATGTTTTAAGGCGTTTAAAAAATATATAAAAAATCTTCTTCATTTAAGTGGTATACACAGTAGCAAATTCGTTTTTCCTCAGTTGCTTTATGACTCTTAAAAACCTAATTTAATGTAACATATTTGAACCAAAATTCATATTCTATCTTAATCTATCAGGCAGATGGAGTTGACAGTTTATGGTTGTGACCATGGTGATTCCAATATTGTTTGTTTAAATCTATCAAAATGAAATTTACCTCCCGAGTGGCGCAGTGGTCTAAGGCACTGCATCGCAGTGCTAGCTGTGCCACTAGAGATCCTGGTTCGAATCCAGGCTCTGTCGTAGCCGGCCGCGACCGGGAGACCCATGGGGCGGTGCACAATTCGTCCAGGGTAGGGGAGGGAATGGCCGGCAGGATTGTAGAGCATGGTGTTTGCAACACCAGGGTTGTGGGGTTTGATTCCCACGGGGGGCCAGTATGAAAAACAAAAAAAATTATGTATGCACTCACTAACTGTAAGTTGCTCTGGATAAGAGCGTCTGCTAAATTACTAAAAATGTTTAAAAAGTGAAAGAACTTTACAGACCTTGAGGGGTTTTGTTGCACTACATGTAATGATGACTTGAATAAGGGTCCTAATGTTATAGCTGACCCTGCTCATTACTGATTCATTTAGGATTTTAGACAAGTCTGATGACGTTGACCAAATCTCCGGACACATCTTTTAGGAATCACCGCTTTTTAGAGAAATACAGTATTCTTTAAAGTCACAGAGGGCTATTGCATGAAACTGCACCGTTTTCAGTTAATATCAATTATTGCCAGTTTTTATAGTTTTTTTAAAACTTTCTGGGAGAGTTTGAAATTGGGATCCTCTTCTCCGGACAAGGGCATTTCCAGGCAAAGAGTCGACATGGAAATTAATAACCCAAAACAAATATTTCCCTTATAAAATTCCCCTAAAAGCTCAAATAATGTAAAATGTTTAATTAAATTCAACAATAGAAATAAAGTTTCCCTGCCGGACAAGGATTATCCAGACTTTCAATAATCTCTAAACTAATTTCCTGCTATTGGATGCATTTTGTCATGAGGATGTGAGAAAATGTTACAGTTTTAAAGCTAATTTCCAGTTATTCAAAACATTTCTTTCATGGCTTATGACGTGTTCATATCAGGGGGGGGGGGGGCCCGAACGCCGGGGGTTGGGGGCCCCCAAAGCTCGCGGCGGCTGAGGTGTGTGCTACGCAAGCGACTAGGTGCCATTTGGGACATATCACTCCTCCATGCTGCTGCTGCCTCACTGGCTTCATAGTTCCAGTGTCAGCTATAATCAATAAAGTGGTTTTCCCCCGCCTCACGTTCCCACATCATCTCATTCATCCACTAATGTTTTTCGGAGGATTTGGGGGAGGATGATAAAACTCAGGATCCCAAATGGCACCCTTTTCCCTATTTTGTGCACTACTTTTGACCAGGGCTGATCAGTAACCTCAGAAAGTATTCATACGCTTGACTTATTCCACATTTTTGTTGTGTTACAGCCTGAATTCAAAATATTTTTCTACACACAATACCCCATAATGACAAAGCGAAAACATGTTTTTTAGACATTAAGGCAAATGTATTGAAAATGAAATACAGAAATATCTCATTTACATAAGTATTCACACCCCTGAGTCAATACATGTTAGAATCACCCTTGGCGACTATTACAGCTGCGAGTCTTTCTGGGTAAGTCTCTAAGAGCTTTGCACACCTGGATTGTCCAATATTTGCACATTATTATTTAAAAACTCCTTCACGCTCTGTCAAGTTGGTTGTTGATCATTGCTAGACAGCCATTTTCAAGCCGATTTAAGTCAAAACTGTAACCAGGCCACTCAGGAACATTCAATGTCATCTTGGTAAGCTACTCCAGTGTATATTTGGCATTTTGTTTTAGGTTATTGCCCTGCTGAAAGGTGAATGCATCTCCCAGGGTCTGGTGGAAAGCAGACTGAACCAGGTTTTCCTCTTGGATTCTGCCTGTGATTAGCGCTATTACGTTTATTGTTATCCTGAAAAACTCCCTAGTCCTTGCCAATGACAAGCATACCCATAACAGGATGCAGCCACCACAACTTGAAAATATAAAGAGTGACACAACGCTTTGTATTCTGGACATGAAGTTAATTTCTTTGCCACATTTTTTTGCGGTTTTACTTTAGTGCTTATTGCAAACAGGATGCATGTTTTGGAATATTTTTTATCTGTACTGGCTTCCTTCTTTTCACTCCGTCATTTAGGTTAGTATTGTGGAGTAACTGTAATGTTGTTGAAAAATCCTCCGTTTTCTCCTATCACAGCCATTAAACTCTGTAACTGTTTTAAAGTCACCATTGGCCTCATGGTGAAATCCCTGAGTGGTTTCCTTCCTCTCTGGCAACTGAGTTAGGAAGGACGCCTGTATCTTTGTAGTGACTGGGTGTATTGATACACCATCGAAAGTGTAATTAATAACTTCACCATGCTCAAAGGGATATTAAATGTCTGCTTTTTTAACTTTTACCCATCTACCAATAGGTGCCCTTCTTTTCGACGCATTGGAAAACCTCCCTGGTCTTTGTGGTTGAATCTGTGTTTGTGTGTGGGGTACAGAGATGAGGTACTCGTTCAAAAATCATTTTAAACACTATTATTGCAACTTATTATGACTTACGCAAATGTTTACTCCTGAAATTATTTAGGCTTGCAATAACAAAGGGGTTGAAAACGTATTGACACAAGACATATCAGGTTTTCATTTTTAATTAATTTAAACAATTTCTAAAAACATAATTCCACTTTGTCATTATGGGGAATTATAATATATATAGTACATTAACATAGGTCTACACTTCATATCTAATAGTACATTAACATAGGTCTACACTTCACATCTAATAGATATAGTACAGTAACATAGGTCTACACTTCATATCTAATAGATATAGTACAGTAACATAGGTCTACACTTCATATCTAATAGATATAGTACAGTAACATAGGGCTACACTTCATATCTAATAGATATAGTACAGTAACATAGGTCTACACTTCATATCTAATAGATATAGTACAGTAACATAGGGCTACACTTCATATCTAATAGATATAGTACAGTAACATAGGTCTACACTTCATATCTAATAGATATAGTACAGTAACATAGGTCTACACTTCATATCTAATAGATATATAGTACAGTAACATAGGTCTACACTTCATATCTAATATATATAGTACAGTAACATAGGTCTACACTTCATATCTAATAGATATAGTACAGTAACATAGGTCTACACTTCATATCTAATAGATATAGTACAGTAACATAGGTCTACACTTCATATCTAATAGATATAGTACAGTAACATAGGGCTACACTTCATATCTAATAGATATAGTACAGTAACATAGGTCTACACTTCATATCTAATAGATATAGTACAGTAACATAGGGCTACACTTCATATCTAATAGATATAGTACAGTAACATAGGTCTACACTTCATATCTAATAGATATAGTACAGTAACATAGGTCTACACTTCATATCTAATAGTACAGTAACATAGGGCTACACTTAATATCTAATAGATATAGTACAGTAACATAGGGCTACACTTCATATCTAATAGACATAGTACAGTAACATAGGTCTACACTTCATATCTAATAGATATAGTACAGTAACATAGGTCTACACTTCATATCTAATAGATATAGTACAGTAACATAGGTCTACACTTCATATCTAATAGATATAGTACAGTAACATAGGTCTAGACTTCATATCTAATAGATATAGTACAGTAACATAGGTCTAGACTTCATATCTAATAGATATAGTACAGTAACATAGGGCTACACTTAATATCTAATAGATATAGTACAGTAACATAGGTCTACACTTCATATCTAATAGATATAGTACAGTAACATAGGTCTACACTTCATATATAATAGATATAGTACAGTAACATAGGTCTACACTTCATTTCTAATAGATATAGTACAGTAACATAGGTCTACACTTCTTATCTAATAGTACAGTAACATAGGGCTACACTTCATATTTAATAGATATAGTACAGTAACATAGGTCTACACTTCATATCTAATAGTACAGTAACATAGGTCTACACTTCATATCTAATAGATATAGTACAGTAACATAGGTCTACACTTCATATCTAATAGTACAGTAACATAGGGCTACACTTCATATCTAATAGATATAGTACAGTAACATAGGTCTACACTTCATATCTAATAGATATAGTACAGTAACATAGGTCTACACTTCATATCTAATAGATATAGTACAGTAACATAGGGCTAAACTTCATATCTAATAGATATAGTACAGTAACATAGGGCTACACTTCATATCTAATAGTACAGTAACATAGGTCTACACTTCATATCTAATAGTACAGTAACATAGGTCTACACTTCATATCTAATAGATATAGTACAGTAACATAGGTCTACACTTCATATCTAATAGATATAGTACAGTAACATAGGTCTACACTTCATATCTAATAGATATAGTACAGTAACATAGGTCTACACTTCATATCTAATAGATATAGTACAGTAACATAGGTCTACACTTCATATCTAATAGATATAGTACAGTAACATAGGTCTACACTTCATATCTAATAGATATAGTACAGTAACATAGGTCTACACTTCATATCTAATAGATATAGTACAGTAACATAGGTCTACACTTCATATCTAATAGATATAGTACAGTAACATAGGTCTACACTTCATATCTAATAGATATAGTACAGTAACATAGGTCTACACTTCATATCTAATAGATATAGTACAGTAACATAGGTCTACACTTCATATCTAATAGATATAGTACAGTAACATAGGTCTACACTTCATATCTAATAGTACAGTAACATAGGTCTACACATCATATCTAATAGATATAGTACAGTAACATAGGTCTACACTTCATATCTAATAGATATAGTACAGTAACATAGGGCTACACTTCATATCTAATAGTACAGTAACATAGGGCTACACTTCATATCTAATAGATATAGTACAGTAACATAGGTCTACACTTCATATCTAATAGTACAGTAACATAGGTCTACACTTCATATCTAATAGATATAGTACAGTAACATAGGTCTACACTTCATATCTAATAGATATAGTACAGTAACATAGGTCTACACTTCATATCTAATAGATATAGTACAGTAACATAGGTCTACACTTCATATCTAATAGATATAGTACAGTAACATAGGTCTACACTTCATATCTAATAGATATAGTACAGTAACATAGGTCTACACTTCATATCTAATAGATATAGTACAGTAACATAGGTCTACACTTCATATCTAATAGTACAGTAACATAGGTCTACACTTCATATCTAATAGATATAGTACAGTAACATAGGGCTACACTTCATATCTAATAGATATAGTACAGTAACATAGGTCTACACTTCATATCTAATAGATATAGTACAGTAACATAGGTCTACACTTCATATCTAATAGATATAGTACAGTAACATAGGTCTACACTTCATATCTAATAGTACAGTAACATAGGGCTACACTTCATATCTAATAGATATAGTACAGTAACATAGGTCTACACTTCATATCTAATAGTACAGTAACATAGGTCTACACTTCATATCTAATAGATATAGTACAGTAACATAGGTCTACACTTCATATCTAATTAGTACAGTAACATAGGGCTACACTTCATATCTAATAGATATAGTACAGTAACATAGGTCTACACTTCATATCTAATAGATATAGTACAGTAACATAGGTCTACACTTCATATCTAATAGATATAGTACAGTAACATAGGGCTAAACTTCATATCTAATAGATATAGTACAGTAACATAGGGCTACACTTCATATCTAATAGTACAGTAACATAGGTCTACACTTCATATCTAATAGTACAGTAACATAGGTCTACACTTCATATATAATAGTACAGTAACATAGGTCTACACTTCATATCTAATAGATATAGTACAGTAACATAGGTCTACACTTCATATCTAATAGATATAGTACAGTAACATAGGTCTACACTTCATATCTAATAGATATAGTACAGTAACATAGGGCTACACTTCATAACTAATAGATATAGTACAGTAACATAGGTCTACACTTCATATCTAATAGATATAGTACAGTAACATAGGGCTACACTTCATATCTAATAGATATAGTACAGTAACATAGGTCTACACTTCATATCTAATAGATATAGTACAGTAACATAGGTCTACACTTCATATCTAATAGATATAGTACAGTAACATAGGTCTACACTTCATATCTAATAGATATAGTACAGTAACATAGGTCTACACTTCATATCTAATAGATATAGTACAGTAACATAGGTCTACACTTCATATCTAATAGTACAGTAACATAGGTCTACACTTCATATCTAATAGATATAGTACAGTAACATAGGTCTACACTTCATATCTAATAGATATAGTACAGTAACATAGGGCTACACTTCATATCTAATAGATATAGTACAGTAACATAGGGCTACACTTCATATCTAATAGATATAGTACAGTAACATAGGTCTACACTTCATATCTAATAATAGTACAGTAACATAGGTCTACACTTCATATCTAATAGATATAGTACAGTAACATAGGTCTACACTTCATATCTAATAGATATAGTACAGTAACATAGGTCTACACTTCATATCTAATAGATATAGTACAGTAACATAGGTCTACACTTCATATCTAATAGATATAGTACAGTAACATAGGTCTACACTTCATATCTAATAGATATAGTACAGTAACATAGGTCTACACTTCATATCTAATAGATATAGTACAGTAACATAGGTCTACACTTCATATCTAATAGTACAGTAACATAGGTCTACACTTCATATCTAATAGATATAGTACAGTAACATAGGGCTACACTTCATAACTAATAGATATAGTACAGTAACATAGGTCTACACTTCATATCTAATAGATATAGTACAGTAACATAGGGCTACACTTCATATCTAATAGATATAGTACAGTAACATAGGTCTACACTTCATATCTAATAGATATAGTACAGTAACATAGGGCTACACTTCATATCTAATAGATATAGTACAGTAACATAGGTCTACACTTCATATCTAATAGATATAGTACAGTAACATAGGTCTACACTTCATATCTAATAGATATAGTACAGTAACATAGGTCTACACTTCATATCTAATAGTACAGTAACATAGGTCTACACATCATATCTAATAGATATAGTACAGTAACATAGGTCTACACTTCATATCTAATAGATATAGTACAGTAACATAGGGCTACACTTCATATCTAATAGTACAGTAACATACGGCTACACTTCATATCTAATAGATATAGTACAGTAACATAGGTCTACACTTCATATCTAATAGTACAGTAACATAGGTCTACACTTCATATCTAATAGATATAGTACAGTAACATAGGTCTACACTTCATATCTAATAGATATAGTACAGTAACATAGGTCTACACTTCATATCTAATAGATATAGTACAGTAACATAGGTCTACACTTCATATCTAATAGATATAGTACAGTAACATAGGTCTACCACTTCATATCTAATAGATATAGTACAGTAACATAGGTCTACACTTCATATCTAATAGATATAGTACAGTAACATAGGTCTACACTTCATATCTAATAGTACAGTAACATAGGTCTACACTTCATATCTAATAGATATAGTACAGTAACATAGGCCTACACTTCATATCTAATAGATATAGTACAGTAACATAGGTCTACACTTCATATCTAATAGATCTAGTACAGTAACATAGGTCTACACTTCATATCTAATAGATATAGTACAGTAACATAGGTCTACACTTCATATCTAATAGATATAGTACAGTAACATAGGTCTACACTTCATATCTAATAGATATAGTACAGTAACATAGGTCTACACTTCATATCTAATAGTACAGTAACATAGGTCTACACTTCATATCTAATAGATATAGTACAGTAACATAGGTCTACACTTCATATCTAATAGATATAGTACAGTAACATAGGTCTACACTTCATATCTAATAGTACAGTAACATAGGTCTACACTTCATATCTAATAGATATAGTACAGTAACATAGGCCTACACTTCATATCTAATAGATATAGTACAGTAACATAGGTCTACACTTCATATCTAATAGATATAGTACAGTAACATAGGTCTACACTTCATATCTAATAGATATAGTATAGTAACATAGGTCTACACTTCATATCTAATAGATATAGTACAGTAACATAGGTCTACACTTCATATCTAATAGATATAGTACAGTAACATAGGTCTACACTTCATATCTAATAGATATAGTACAGTAACATAGGGCTACACTTCATATCTAATAGATATAGTACAGTAACATAGGTCTACACTTCATATCTAATAGTACAGTAACATAGGGCTACACTTCATATCTAATAGATATAGTACAGTAACATAGGTCTACACTTCATATCTAATAGATATAGTACAGTAACATAGGTCTACACTTCATATCTAATAGATATAGTACAGTAACATAGGGCTACACTTCATATCTAATAGATATAGTACAGTAACATAGGTCTACACTTCATATCTAATAGTACAGTAACATAGGTCTACACTTCATATCTAATAGATATAATACAGTAAAATAGGGCTTCACTTCATATCTAATAGATATAGTACAGTAACATAGGTCTACACTTCATATCTAATAGATATAGTACAGTAACATAGGTCTACACTTCATATCTAATAGTACAGTAACATAGGTCTACACTTCATATCTAATAGATATAGTACAGTAACATAGGTCTACACTTCATATCTAATAGATATAGTACAGTAACATAGGGCTACACTTCATATCTAATAGATATAGTACAGTAACATAGGTCTACACTTCATATCTAATAGATATAATACAGTAACATAGGTCTACACTTCATATCTAATAGATATAGTACAGTAACATAGGTATACACTTCATATCTAATAGATATAGTACAGTAACATAGGTCTACACTTCATATCTAATAGTACAGTAACAGGGCTACACTTCATATCTAATAGATATAGTACAGTAACATAGGTCTACACTTCATATCTAATAGTACAGTAACATAGGGCTACACTTCATATCTAATAGATATAGTACAGTAACATAGGTCTACACTTCATATCTAATAGATATAATACAGTAACATAGGTCTACACTTCATATCTAATAGATATAGTACAGTAACATAGGTCTACACTTCATATCTAATAGATATAGTACAGTAACATAGGTCTACACTTCATATCTAATAGTACAGTAACATAGGGCTACACTTCATATCTAATAGATATAGTACAGTAACATAGGGCTACACTTCATATATAATAGTACAGTAACATAGGTCTACACTTCATATCTAATAGATATAGTACAGTAACATAGGTCTACACTTCATATCTAATAGATATAGTACAGTAACATAGGTCTACACTTCATATCTAATAGATATAGTACAGTAACATAGGGCTACACTTCATATCTAATAGATATTGTACAGTAACATAGGTCTACACTTCATATCTAATAGATATAGTACAGTAACATAGGTCTACACTTCATATCTAATAGTACAGTAACATAGGGCTACACTTCATATCTAATAGATATAGTACAGTAACATAGGGCTACACTTCATATCTAATAGTACAGTAACATAGGGCTACACTTCATATCTAATAGATATAGTACAGTAACATAGGTCTACACTTCATATCTAATAGATATAGTACAGTAACGTAGGTCTACACTTCATATCTAATAGATATAGTACAGTAACATAGGCCTACACTTCATATCTAATAGATATAGTACAGTAACATAGGTCTACACTTCATATCTAATAGATATAGTACAGTAACATAGGGCTACACTTCATATCTAATAGTACAGTAACATAGGTCTACACTTCATATCTAATAGATATAGTACAGTAACATAGGTCTACACTTCATATCTAATAGATATAGTACAGTAACATAGGTGCTACACTTCATATCTAATAGATATAGTACAGTAACATAGGTCTACACTTCATATCTAATAGATATAGTACAGTAACATAGGTCTACACTTCATATCTAATAGATATAGTACAGTAACATAGGTCTACACTTCATATCTAATAGATATAGTACAGTAACATAGGTCTACACTTCATATCTAATAGTACAGTAACATAGGGCTACACTTCATATCTAATAGATATAGTACAGTAACATAGGGCTACACTTCATATATAATAGTACAGTAACATAGGGCTACACTTCATATCTAATAGATATAGTACAGTAACATAGGTCTACACTTCATATCTAATAGATATAATACAGTAACATAGGTCTACACTTCATATCTAATAGATATAGTACAGTAACATAGGTCTACACTTCATATCTAATAGATATAGTACAGTAACATAGGTCTACACTTCATATCTAATAGTACAGTAACATAGGGCTACACTTCATATCTAATAGATATAGTACAGTAACATAGGGCTACACTTCATATATAATAGTACAGTAACATAGGTCTACACTTCATATCTAATAGATATAGTACAGTAACATAGGTCTACACTTCATATCTAATAGATATAGTACAGTAACATAGGTCTACACTTCATATCTAATAGATATAGTACAGTAACATAGGGCTACACTTCATATCTAATAGATATAGTACAGTAACATAGGTCTACACTTCATATCTAATAGATATAGTACAGTAACATAGGTCTACACTTCATATCTAATAGTACAGTAACATAGGTCTACACTTCATATCTAATAGATATAGTACAGTAACATAGGTCTACACTTCATATCTAATAGATATAGTACAGTAACGTAGGTCTACACTTCATATCTAATAGATATAGTACAGTAACATAGGCCTACACTTCATATCTAATAGATATAGTACAGTAACATAGGTCTACACTTCATATCTAATAGATATAGTACAGTAACATAGGGCTACACTTCATATCTAATAGTACAGTAACATAGGTCTACACTTCATATCTAATAGATATAGTACAGTAACATAGGTCTACACTTCATATCTAATAGATATAGTACAGTAACATAGGTGTACACTTCATATCTAATAGATATAGTACAGTAACATAGGTCTACACTTCATATCTAATAGATATAGTACAGTAACATAGGTCTACACTTCATATCTAATAGATATAGTACAGTAACATAGGTCTACACTTCATATCTAATAGATATAGTACAGTAACATAGGTCTACACTTCATATCTAATAGCTATAGTACAGTAACATAGGTCTACACTTCATATCTAATAGATATAGTACAGTAACATAGGTCTACACTTCATATCTAATAGATATAGTACAGTAACATAGGTCTACACTTCATATCTAATAGTACAGTAACATAGGTCTACACTTCATATCTAATAGATATAGTACAGTAACATAGGTCTACACTTCATATCTAATAGATATAGTATAGTAACATAGGTCTACACTTCATATCTAATAGATATAGTACAGTAACATAGGGCTACACTTCATATCTAATAGTACAGTAACATAGGTCTACACTTCATATCTAATAGATATAGTACAGTAACATAGGTCTACACTTCATATCTAATAGTACAGTAACATAGGTCTACACTTCATATCTAATAGATATAGTACAGTAACATAGGTCTACACTTCATATCTAATAGATATAGTACAGTAACATAGGGCTACACTTCATATCTAATAGATATAGTACAGTAACATAGGTCTACACTTCATATCTAATAGATATAGTACAGTAACATAGGTCTACACTTCATATCTAATAGATATAGTACAGTAACATAGGTCTACACTTCATATCTAATAGATATAGTACAGTAACATAGGTCTACACTTCATATCTAATAGATATAGTACAGTAACATAGGTCTACACTTCATATCTAATAGATATAATACAGTAACATAGGTCTACACTTCATATCTAATAGTACAGTAACATAGGTCTACACTTCATATCTAATAGTACAGTAACATTGGTCTACACTTCATATCTAATAGATATAGTACAGTAACATAGGTCTACACTTCATATCTAATAGTACAGTAACATAGGTCTACACTTCATATCTAATAGATATAGTACAGTAACATAGGTCTACACTTCATATCTAATAGATATAGTACAGTAACATAGGGCTACACTTCATATCTAATAGTACAGTAACATAGGGCTACACTTCATATCTAATAGTACAGTAACATAGGTCTACACTTCATATCTAATAGATATAGTACAGTAACATAGGTCTACACTTCATATCTAATAGATATAGTACAGTAACATAGGTCTACACTACATATCTAATAGATATAGTACAGTAACATAGGTCTACACTTCATATCTAATAGATATAGTACAGTAACATAGGTCTACACTTCATATCTAATAGTACAGTAACATAGGTCTACACTTCATATCTAATAGATATAGTACAGTAACATAGGTCTACACTTCATATCTAATAGATATAGTACAGTAACGTAGGTCTACACTTCATATCTAATAGATATAGTACAGTAACATAGGCCTACACTTCATATCTAATAGATATAGTACAGTAACATAGGTCTACACTTCATATCTAATAGATATAGTACAGTAACATAGGTCTACACTTCATATCTAATAGATATAGTACAGTAACATAGGTGTACACTTCATATCTAATAGATATAGTACAGTAACATAGGTCTACACTTCATATCTAATAGATATAGTACAGTAACATAGGTCTACACTTCATATCTAATAGATATAGTACAGTAACATAGGTCTACACTTCATATCTAATAGATATAGTACAGTAACATAGGTCTACACTTCATATCTAATAGATATAGTACAGTAACATAGGTCTACACTTCATATCTAATAGATATAGTACAGTAACATAGGTCTACACTTCATATCTAATAGATATAGTACAGTAACATAGGTCTACACTTCATATCTAATAGTACAGTAACATAGGTCTACACTTCATATCTAATAGATATAGTACAGTAACATAGGTCTACACTTCATATCTAATAGATATAGTACAGTAACATAGGTCTACACTTCATATCTAATAGATATAGTATAGTAACATAGGTCTACACTTCATATCTAATAGATATAGTACAGTAACATAGGGCTACACTTCATATCTAATAGTACAGTAACATAGGTCTACACTTCATATCTAATAGATATAGTACAGTAACATAGGTCTACACTTCATATCTAATAGTACAGTAACATAGGTCTACACTTCATATCTAATAGATATAGTACAGTAACATAGGTCTACACTTCATATCTAATAGATATAGTACAGTAACATAGGGCTACACTTCATATCTAATAGATATAGTACAGTAACATAGGTCTACACTTCATATCTAATAGATATAGTACAGTAACATAGGTCTACACTTCATATCTAATAGATATAGTACAGTAACATAGGTCTACACTTCATATCTAATAGATATAGTACAGTAACATAGGTCTACACTTCATATCTAATAGATATAGTACAGTAACATAGGTCTACACTTCATATCTAATAGATATAATACAGTAACATAAGGTCTACACTTCATATCTAATAGTACAGTAACATAGGTCTACACTTCATATCTAATAGTACAGTAACATTGGTCTACACTTCATATCTAATAGATATAGTACAGTAACATAGGTCTACACTTCATATCTAATAGTACAGTAACATAGGTCTACACTTCATATCTAATAGATATAGTACAGTAACATAGGTCTACACTTCATATCTAATAGATATAGTACAGTAACATAGGGCTACACTTCATATCTAATAGTACAGTAACATAGGGCTACACTTCATATCTAATAGTACAGTAACATAGGTCTACACTTCATATCTAATAGATATAGTACAGTAACATAGGTCTACACTTCATATCTAATAGATATAATACAGTAACATAGGTCTACACTTCATATCTAATAGATATAGTACAGTAACATAGGTCTACACTTCATATCTAATAGTACAGTAACATAGGGCTACACTTCATATCTAATAGATATAGTACAGTAACATAGGGCTACACTTCATATCTAATAGTACAGTAACATAGGTCTACACTTCATATCTAATAGATATAGTACAGTAACATAGGTCTACACTTCATATCTAATAGTACAGTAACATAGGGCTACACTTCATATCTAATAGATATAGTACATTAACATAGGTCTACACTTCATATCTAATAGTACAGTAACATAGGTCTACACTTCATATCTAATAGATATAGTACAGTAACATAGGTCTACACTTCATATCTAATAGATATAGTACAGTAACATAGGGCTACACTTCATATCTAATAGATATAGTACAGTAACATAGGTCTACACTTCATATCTAATAGATATAGTACAGTAACATAGGTCTACACTTCATATCTAATAGATATAGTACAGTAACATAGGCCTACACTTCATATCTAATAGTACAGTAACATAGGTCTACACTTCATATCTAATAGATATAATACAGTAACATAGGTCTACACTTCATATCTAATAGATATAGTACAGTAACATAGGCCTACACTTCATATCTAATAGATATAGTACAGTAACATAGGTCTACACTTCATATCTAATAGATATAGTACAGTAACATAGGCCTACACTTCATATCTAATAGTACAGTAACATAGGTCTACACTTCATATCTAATAGATATAATACAGTAACATAGGTCTACACTTCATATCTAATAGATATAGTACAGTAACATAGGTCTACACTTCATATCTAATAGCTGATGTTGAACTGAAATAGTCTAAACTCATAAACAGGGAATTCGAACTGCATTTCCTAACAAACAAAAAAAGCTCATTTTGCTACAATGACAATGACAGTTGTGTGACCCATGTATCAATGTTTGAATTTGTAATGATGTTTTTCCACCCGCTGCAAAATCAATAAGATCATGCATAACAACAAATTAATTAGTGTGTGCACCCCGTGACATCTCTAGATGGGATTAGCGATGGGTTACTTGGTGGAGGCTGGCCCGGTTGGCTAGCTGTTGTCTCTCTATCCTGTTTACAAAGAGAAACCTGCTTTGTCACAACAGATAGACAAGAGACCTGCTATCCAACCAGCGGCTGAAGTCCAATGATTTGCCAGGTAATCCTTTTTTTGATACAGCTGCACATAGCAGTAGCCTACTAACTCAATGCTCCCATCAACACCTTTTCAACCACTTACAGAAATGTAACCATAACTAAAAGTTAATTTAGGAACACTGAAGCGTTATTTTTCATGAATGATAT
Source organism: Coregonus ussuriensis (assembly GCA_031479575.1). Classification (NCBI taxonomy): domain Eukaryota; kingdom Metazoa; phylum Chordata; class Actinopteri; order Salmoniformes; family Salmonidae; genus Coregonus; species Coregonus ussuriensis. Next base: position 4,950,926 of record CM062488.1, read on the forward strand.
GCCTTTCTTTCCTTTTGGCGGATCAACCACCTACTACACCCTTAGAAAAAAAGGGTTTCCAAAAGGTTTCTTCGGCTGTCCCCATAGGATAACCCTTTTTTGGTTCCAGGTAAAAAAAACATTTTGGGTTCCCGGTAGAACTATTTTGAGTTACATGTGGAACCCAAAACGGTTCTACTTGGAACCAAAATATGTATTCCTTTAACCAACAACGGTTCTTCAAAGGGTTCTAGATAGCACCTCTTTTTCTAAGAGTGTAGAGATGTAAATACCAAGTGGTATTATTCAAAGATAAGCTATACATGTAAAAACTTTTCAAATAATAATAATAATCTTTTTTATTTTTTTTATTTTTTTGTGGTTTACCCTTAAGGAAATAAAAACAGGCTTTTCATTCACATATGAATGGGTTAAAAAGAGTTTTCATTTTTCATAGGCTATATCCATCAGCCAGTTGTAAGCAGCAGGGTTGGGGATGTTCTTGTGAAGTGGTCCCCATATCATCTCTACCGTGCCGCCTGGATGTTCTCAAGCAGCAGGACAGTTTTTCCCTGGTCAGATTATTTTTAAAAACATTTTAGTCATTTAACAGACGCTCTTATCCAGAGCGACTTGCAGTTAGTGAGAGCATACATTTTCATACTGGCCCCCCGTGGGAAACGAACACACAACCCTGGCGTTGCAAGCGCCATGCTCTACCAACTGAGCTACACCGGGATCACTTGTACTTTATTCTTTGCTGGATCCGCCACCGTCTTCCCTCCCTTGGTTCAATATTACTAATATACATTCTATTGGCTGTATTTGACAGATGCCTAAATCTCGCTCAATCCGATTCCACATAATACTTTCACTGCTATTAAATCCACACTGGTGTATGGTGGCTTCTTACGGGTTGTTCTGAAAGCAGCTTGGGCTGATATTTGTTTGTTCATGAGATGCAGCAAAATTCAAAATGTGTGTATTTTTAGTCCTTAATTCAAGTTATTGTGTTGTGAATGGGTTTGTCGGGTTTGTACACGGACGGGCAAAGATGTGGCGATAGCCTGCAAGTTGCGAAACTGTATATAGAAGGCAGCATGCATAAATCTGCCATCATGTCAGGACGGATCAAAATAATGCAGGGTTTTTTTCTCCAATCCACAGATGTCTGGGGGGTTTACTAGAGATAGATACATCCACTAGCTCGAACTATCAGAATCATTTTCAGACTTCTTCGGCTTCGGATGCTCAAGCCCGAATGTCCATATAACGGTTTTGCTGTCAAGCACTTTGATTTTCAATGAGGTTATTATTTGCCTACATTATTGGAGATTTACAACAAAATACAATAATTATAATTATAATAGTAAAATAATAACAGGCTACTTTATTATTACAATTATAATAATACTTTTATCTCAAATGAAAAGTTAAAGTGACATATTGATCGTAATGTTGATAGGCCTACATATTGTGAAATGAATACATGACAAACAAAATGGCAAATAAATGATGAATACAATAATTGAATACAACAACAAAAAAATCATAGCAGAAAAGTTGCTATTTACATATTCATTGTATCCAGTATGTAGGCTATTGAATAACGCCATACAAATGAATGGCTTGATTATTGATGATGATGGACAAGTTTTACTTCAGCGTTTTCCCCCCATAATGTTAACATATTTTCGGTAAAATGGTTATGAATTAAATGTGTGTAAAGTGCACATGTTTACTGCTCTGTTTGCATTTCAGGCAACCGCATGACATTGTGTTAAGGGGTTCACAGTTTTCTTATTATAGAAAAACAGAAGATTGATATATTTATATTTTGAGGCATGCGTTCTATACTGACAAAAAAATAATAATTGGAAAACAAATTGCAACTATTGAACATTTTTTATTTATTTAAGATTTCCCATCATTTAAATTGGATTGTAGCATACACATTCCCCTCTGTGAAACTACAAACCAGTTACATGAAACGTCTAGTAGCCCAGTGTATGTTGCATCCATTGCAGCATAATGTAAAACATCTACAGCACTCTTTTAAAATTCTTATCAAACGTCAAAATATCATAACATATTAAATTGTTACAATTGCTTTGCATTGTGCTATTACTTCTAAAAATAAATAAAAAAATTGCTTATAATTTATAAAGACAAAAAACAAAACAATTTTGAGGTATTTAGCCTAAACAACAATTACAACGAATCTTAATAGGCTAAACCTTGAGGGTATAATATATCCTTTCCAAACTCAACTCATGTTTCCGACTCCATCCATTGCAATAGCCATGCTCCAAAATCTAAACCGCCAGCGGCATACAGTAGCCTACAAACATACATACTGTGATCTCTGTACAAGTCCGGTCAGTCCCCCATTTTTAGAAATGCTGCTAAAATCGCTGAGCCGTGGTATTCTTACATGGAGACTTAATTTGAGTCTTTCATTCAGCGGCAGTCCTAGTGCAGGTGGCGGATCTGTGAATACTGCACTGATTCAATGGCACAGCCTCACTCTTAGTCGAGTACCATATAATTAATTTTAAGTTACTAGGAGCACCATATCATTATGGGCAGAATAGAAAAGTGTGTCAGGAAAACAGCTGATTTGCATACAGATCTCTGTCCATCAGTGCTGCCAATATTGCTGGTTATCAGATTTGATTATTTAAAAAATAAGAAAAAAAACACACACACACATAAGCAAAAATCTATATATCTGGCTATATTACTATGGTTTGTTTGTGGATGATTGTTTGTTTGGCACTTTCAAATGAAATTGAATTATATTTGTGTTTATAAATATGCCAACTAGGCTATACTTAATTAAAAACACGTGTGCTCTGTGTTATGTGATTCTGCAGTGTAGTGCATCGATGAAAGCATTATCAAAAGCCATATTAATCTAATATCAACACGGTGTATAGGAGGAAATGATGATACCTGTCAATTTTGTGGAGTGCAGCGCCATCTTGCGGAAAGATAAGTAATGGATCCTCTGTGAACAATGCACATAATCACATAACCTTGACATTGCAGCCGGCTTTAAAGTCGAGTCGAGACTGACTGATCTACAAATCACCTTGCATCATAAATAACTACTCAAGATAATTTGTAGATCAGTCAGTCATTTTTTTTACCCATGATAAAACACGGTTTTGATGCTCTCGAACAGGCTACTCATAGAAATAGAATGACTAGAACTGCCTTGGAAGCGCTAACCCTGGCGATTTGACTGGTAATCGGGTACACTCACAATGGCTGCCTGGTACTGTGATGCAATAATTTCCATGGTAATTTGGAATGCTCTATCAACTGATGCCGGATTGCCATGGTAATTTAGAATGATGCCGGATTGCCATGGTAATTTAGAATGATGCCGGATTGCCATGGTAATTTAGAATGATGCCGGATTGCCATGGTAATTTAGAATGATGCCGAAATGCCATGGTAATTTAGAATGTTCTATCAACTGATGCCGGATTGCCATGGTAATTTGGAATGATGCCGGATTGCCATGGTAATTTAGAATGTTAATTCAAATGATGCTAACTGATGTGGCTCATCCAATGGAATGTATTTGTTGTAATGTCAGTTGAGTTGATGCAACAAATCACAGCCAGAGATTATTTTGAGGATGTGGGAAACTCCATGGGATTCTTATTTACACCCATTGTGTTTATTACCCATGCGTCGTCAATGGGCCGAGCGGTGCATTCTGGGCGATTCTGGGACAAGACGTCCTCCTTAAAGTAGGGAATGGGAGTCAATTGGGTGCTAGCTAAAAAAAAAACAACATTAGCATGAATTTCGTGAATAAGAAGTACAACATTACAATTATTTTCTGAGATGTGAGATAATTAACATGTTCTCTGTAATATCTTATAGCGTTGGAATCGTGACATTACGTACTTTCGAGGAAAATAGGCAGGTTTCTCGACTCATACCCTGACTTTGAGAAGGGATAGCAGGACGATTAGCTTAGCAACCTCATGATGCAAAATGACAACGTGAACACGATTGGTCGAAAGTTTGCTGGGTGGGGCTTTATAAGGGCCTCCATTACCCAATGGGATTCCTATCTCCGCCTTCCTCTAATATCTCTGTCAAAGCGCAGATTGAAGGGTTTCCACTAGTTACCACAGCTACACAGTCAATATAGTAGGCTATATCGTAAAAATTCATGAAAACAAAATTGTCCCTTTTGGTCTTAATTTAAGGTTAAGGTTAGGCATAAGGTTAGCAGTGTGGTTGAGGTTAGGGTTAGGTTTCAAATAAGATTTTAAGAAGATAAATGGGCGGGGTTTATGACTTTGTGGCTGTGAAGACCAGATTGAAGGGTTCACTTCCTGCTTTTACTTCCTAGCATGGGTACACTCAAAATGGCTGCCTATCCACACATTATGCCAGGGGTTCTCAAGTACTCTTTTTATCAGCGTAATAACCTCGCAACCCATGTGACCTTAAACTATTCACGCCCCTCAAAATGTTGCACTTAAAGCTAATTTCCCACAATTCTACACATTTTGCATGGGGCAGAGATTTATTTTGCCGTTTAAAGCTCATTTCCTGCAATTCTACACATTTTGCATGGGGCAGAGATTTATTTTGCTGTTTAAAGCTCATTTCCTGCAATTCTACACATTTTGCATGGGGCAGAGATTTATTTTGCTGTTTAAAGCTCATTTCCTGCAATTCTACACATTTTGCATGGGGCAGAGATTTATTTTGCTGTTTAAAGCTCATTTCCTGCAATTCTACACATTTTGCATGGGGCAGAGATTTATTTTGCCGTTTAAAGCTCATTTCCTGCAATTCTACACATTTTGCATGGGGCAGAGATTTATTTTGCTGTTTAAAGCTCATTTCCTGCAATTCTACACATTTTGCATGGGGCAGAGATTTATTTTGCTGTTTAAAGCTCATTTCCTGCAATTCTACACATTTCCCATTTCTTTTGTGTTTATGTGATACCAGGGGTTCCAAAAAAAAATTACAAATAATGGTTATTTTTATGTTTTGTAGTAGGGACCCGTGGTCCGTATTGACCCCGTTCTGGGTCTGGATCAGTAAGGGGTTGAGTAAGGGGGCATTATGCCATCATTGACGTTGAATAGGGAAGCCGTTCTATTCATTCTATTTCTATGGTTTTACTGTCTCCTAGAGATGAACGTACTTTGGTGCGAAAAGTGCAAATCAATACCAGAACAACAGCAAAGGACCTTGTGAAGATATTTTTGTGAACAAGTGTTTCATTTTGTCGCTATACCAAGGTTTGTAGCAACATTTTAAAATTGTGGTGGAAATCTGTTGCAGCTCAAGTCGTCCACAATGCAATGCTCTCTCTCTGGGCTGTCTGGCTAGCTAGCTAGCTAGCAAACGTAGCGACACACAATAATACAAATATAGCTAGCTAGCTGTACCTAAACAAACTGCACTATCAATCTCACAAAGTTCAACTTGCAGTTCATCTCAGTCCAGAGTACATTGCTATGGCAACAACAGCCCTTTCCCACGTTTCCCACAGACACAAAGGGCACATTGGGAGATGGTACTTGAAGGAAAAACTTAGTTGAATAATTTGCTACACTGTTTAGATTGAGCATACCTAAACAAAATATATATTTTGTCATGACAATATGAACATATGGATGGATGTGGTCTAGACAAGTATGGCCATACCATATATTGGCTGATTTGACAATCAGGTTGTTTTAAAAGCGTTATGAAATGTGATAGTGTGATATCCACTATCTCCAGTGACTAGAACCATGTAGCTACGATGTGTTTCTACACAATTTCCTGACCACTTAGAAGTTAAAGCATGCAGGAAAATTTTAATTTTACCCATTGATAGAACATACATTTACATTTTAGTCATTTAGCAGACACTCTTATCCAGAACGACTTACAGGAAACTGTCATGGTCAAAGCATATCGATACAACAGTAGCTAAGATGGGGAGAAGTATGTCCATAATTAAGCGCTGTTCTGCCTTTTTAACAACATTATCAACAAGGCAGGTCCTACAGGCGCTAGTTTTTTCGCACCTAGACTACTGTTCAGTAGTGTGGTCAGATGCCACAAGGAGGGACTTGGGAAAATTACAGTTGGCTCAGAACAAGGCAGCACGGCTGGCCCTTAAAAGTACACAGAGAGCTAACATTAATGACATGCATGTCAGTCTCTCCTGGCTCAGAGTGGAAGAGAGATTGACTTCATCACTGCTTGTTTTTTAAAGAGGTGTAGACAAGCTAAATGTACCGAGCTGTCTGTTTGGTATGCTGGCACAAAGCTCGGACACACATGCATACCCCGCGAGACATGCCACCGGAGGTCTCTTCACAGTCCGCAAGTCCAGAACAGACTATGGGAAACGCACAGTACTACATAGAGCCATGACTACATGGAACTCTATTCCACATCATGTAACTCAGTCAAGCAGTAAAATAAGATTTAAAAAACAGATTAAACTACACTTTATGGAACAGCGGGGACTGTGAAGAGACACACACACAGGCACAAACACAGCATTCGCAAACACATGCTAACACACGCACTCTACACAAACACATTTTAATATTGTTATTTTGCTGTATTGTTGATTTTGTATTGTAAATATGTTATGGTAGAGTAGTGTGTAATAAGGTGTTGTGTTAGGTATTGTTTTATTGTATGTAAATTGTGGTTGGACCCCAGGAAGAGTAGTTGCAGCCTTGGCAGCCGCCAATGGGGATCCCGTAATAAAAAATAAAAAAAATTAAGGAGCAATTAAGGTTAAGTGACTTGGTCAAGGGTACATCTACATATCTTTCACCTAGCCAGCTTGGGGATTCGAACCAGTAACCTTTCGGTTACGGGCCCAAAGCTGTTAACATCTGATCCAAGATGGCGTAGCAGTGCGGTCGTGTTCTTTGTTGTGTGTCTGTGTAAAGTTTTTTTATATTTTTTTTGTATTTTTCGTACATATTTCCCTATCACACTTTTCATCCTTCTACTAAATATACTTTCCTGCAACCCGCCTTACTCAATGTGGAACGGATTCTATTATTTACTCATCTTTATCTAGAATGTCCAGTTGAAACTAGCTAGCCAGCTAACTAGCTAATTGCTATTAGCCACCGTTAGAGGTTTTCACCCAGAAAATTGGATTTTCTGCCGGAATAACTGAATCACTGGACCCTAACACCGGATCGCAACAAGCTAGCTGCAACCAAATTAATGTTGTTGTTGGCTAATCAGCCTTGAGGTAGCCTCGAGTCAGGCACATCTCCCGGCTATCTACCTCTCTGTCAACCGGACGGGACCTCCTAGAGTCGACACGGAGCCCCGCCGATCCATCACGACTGGTCTGCCGACATAATCGTCTGTGGTTTCAACAGGCTTCCCGTTGCGACGATCACGAAGATCCATCTGCTAGCCCCGGCCCGCTAGCACATGCAAACAAAAGCCGTGCTTCCTGCTCGCTGTGCTTTAGCACCAATTCGAACTGCTCTCGGACTCCCATATCGCTGTTCACTGGACCTTATGATCACTCAGCTGCACAGCTGATGCCTGCTGGACTGTTCCTTTACACGGTATCCTGTCCTGTTTATCTGTTTAGCCTCAGCCCAAACTTTCATCGCCATTACCAGTTGTTGTCTTAGCTCTCTCTAATAACACCTGTGATTGCTTCATGCCTCTCTCCCATGTCAATATGCATTGCCTATTGCTGTTCCAGTTAGTTCTTATTATACAATTTCAATATAGAACCCCAAGTCATTCTCAAACTGCCTCAAATAGCTCCTTTGTTCCACCCCCCATACACACCGAGACCGGCTCAATCGGTGCCTCCAGTGATGCTATCTCTTTCATTGTTACCCAACGCTTAGGTTTACCTCCACTGTACTCATATCCTTCCATATCCTTGTCTGTACATAATGCCCTGAATCTATTCTACAACGCCCGGAAATCTGCCCCCTTTATTCTCTGTACCCAACGCACCAGAAGACCAGTTCTTAAAGCCTTTAGCCGTTTCCTTATTCTAGTCCTCCTCTGTTCCTCTGGTGATGTAGAGGCTAACCCTTGCAGCCCCCAGTATCACTCCTACTCCCCAGGAGTTATCATTTGTTGACTTCTGTAACCGTAAAAGCCTTGGTTTTCTGCACGTTAACATCAGAAGCCTCCTTCCTAAGTTTGAGTTATTCACTGCGTTAGCAGAGACAACAATGATGTTCTAGCAGTGTCTGAATCCTGGCTTAGGAAGGCCACCAAAAATTCAGAAATGTCCATCCCCAACTACAACATTTCCCATCTAGATAGAACTGCCAAGGGGGTGGAGTTGCAATCTACTGTAGAGATAGCCTGCAGAGCTCTATCATACTATCCAGGTCTGTGCCCAAACAGTTTGAGCTCCTACTTCTAAAAATCCACCTTTCCAGAAATAAATCTCTCACTTTTGCCGTTTGCTACAGACCCCCCTCAGCCCCCAGCTGTGCCCTGGACACCATATGTGAATTGAATGCCCCCCATCTATCCTCAGAATTCGTACTGCTTGGTGACCTAAACTGGGATATGCTTAACACCCCGGCCATCCTACAATCCAAACTAGATGCCCTCAATCTCACACAAATTATCAAGGAACCTACCAGGTACAACCCTAAATCCGTAAACATGGGCACCCTCATAGATATCATCCTGACTAACTTACCCTCTAAATACACCTCCGCTGTCTTCAACCAGGATCTCAGCGATCACTGCCTTATTGCCTGCGTCTGTAACGGGTCTGCGGTCAAACGACCACCCCTCATCACTGTCAAACGCTCCCTAAAACACTTTAGCTAGCAGGCATTCTAATTGACCTGGCCCAGGAATCCTGGATGGATATCAATCTCATTCTGTCAGTAGAGGATGCCTGGTTGTTCTTTAAAAGTGCTTTCCTCTCAATCTTAAATAAGCATGACCCATTCAAAAAATTCAGAACTAAGAACAGATATAGCCCCTGGTTCTCCACAGACTTGACTGCCCTTGACCAGCACAAAAACATCCTGTGGCGTACTGCATTAGCATCGAATAGCCCCCGCGATATGCAACTTTTCAGGGAAGTTAGGAACCAATATACACAAGCAGTTAGGAAAGCAAAGGCTAGCTTTTTCAAACAGAAATTTGCATCCTGTAGCACTAACTCCAAAATGTTTTGGGACACTGTAAAGTCCATGGAGAATAAGAGCACTTCCTCCCAGCTGCCAACTGCACAGAGGCTAGGAAACACTATCACCACCGATAAATCTACAATAATCGGGAATTTCAACAAGCATTTTGCTACGGCTGGCCATGCTTTCCACCTGGCTACCACTACCCCGGCCACCAGCTCTGCACCCTCCGCTGCAACTTGCCCATGCAGATCACCGACCATTTCGAAACCCACCGTACCTTCTCCGCTATGCAATCCGGTTTCCGAGCTGGTCATGGGTGCACCTCAGCCACGCTCAAGGTCCTAAACGATATTATAACCGCGATCGATAATAGACAGTACTGTGCAGCCATCTTCATCGACCTGGCCAAGGCTTTCAACTCTGTCAACCACCGCATTCTTATTGGCAGACTAAATAGCCTTGGTTTCTCAAATGACTGCCTTGCCTGGTTCACCAACTACTTCTCAGATAGAGTTCAATGTGTCAAATCGGAGGGCCTGTTGTCTGGACCTATGACAGTCTCTATGGGAGTGCCACAGGGTTCAATTCTTGGGCCGACTCTTTTCTCAGTGTATATCAATGATGTCGCACTTGCTGCTGGTGATTCTCAGATCCATCTCTACGCAGACGACACCATTTTGTATACATCTGGCCCTTCATTGGACACTGTGTTAACAAACCTCCAAACGAGCTTCAATGCCATACAACACTCCTTCCGTAGCCTCCAACTGCTCTTAAACACTAGTAAAACTAAATGCATGCTCTTCAATCGAACGCTGCTGGCACCTGCCCACCCGACTAGAATCACTACTCTTGACGGGTCTGACCTAGAGTATGTGGACAACTACAAATACCTAGATGTCTGCTTAGACTGTAAACTCTCCTTCCAGACTCACATTAAGCATCTCCAATCCAAAGTCAAATCTAGAATCGGCTTCCTATTTCTCAAACAAAGCCTCCTTCATATGTATACTGTAGCTAAGAAAGTAATAGTAAGTGTCTGTTGTGTACAGTCGTGGTCAAAAGTTTTGAGAATGACACAAATATTAATCTTCACAAAGTCTCCTGCCTCAGTTTTTATGATGGCAATTTGCATATACTCCAGAATGTTATGAAAAGTGATCAGATGAATTGCAAAGTCCCTCTATGCCATGAAAATGAACTTAATCCCAAAAAAACATGTCCACTGCATTTCAGCCCTGCCACAAAAGGACCAGCTGACATCATGTCAGTGATTCTCTCGTTAACACAGGTAAGAGTGTTGACGAGGACAAGGCTGGAGATCACTCTGTCATGCTGATTAAGTTATAATAACAGACTGGAAGCTTTAAAAGGATGGTGGTGCTTGAAATCATTGTTCTTCCTCTGTTAACCATGGTTACCTGCAAGGAAACACGGGCCGTCATCATTGCTTTGCACATAAAGTGCTTCACAGGCAAGGATATTGCTGCTAGTAAGATTGCACCTAAATCAACCATTTATCGGATCATCAAGAACTTCAAGGAGAGAGGTTCAATTGTTGTGAAGAAGGCTTCAGGGTGCCCAAGAAAGTCCAGCAAGCGCCAGGACCGTCTCCTAAAGTCTCTTCAGCTGCGGGATCGGGGCACCACCAGTGCAGAGCTTGCTCAGGAATGGCAGCAGGCAGGTGTGAGTGCATCTGCATGCACAGTGAGGAGAAGACTTTTGGAGGATGGCCTGGGGTCAAGAAGGGCAGCGAGGAAGCCACTTATCTCCAGGAAAAACATTAGGAACAGACTGATATTCTGCAAAAGGTACAGGGATTGGACTGCTAAGGACTGGAGTAAAGTCATTTTCTCTAATGAATCCCCTTTCCGATTGTTTGGGTAATCCGGAAAAAAGCTTGTCCAGAGAAGACAAGGTGAGTGCTACCATCAGTCCTGTGTCATGCCAACAGTAAAGCATCCTGAGACCATGCATGTGTGGGATTGCTTCTCAGCCAAGGGAGTGGGCTCACTCACAATTTTGCCTAAGAACACAGCCATGAATAAAGAATGGTACCAACACATCCTCCGAGAGCAACTTCTCCCAACCATCCAAGAACAGTTTGGATACGATCAATGCCTTTTCCAGCATGATGGAGCATCTTGCCATAAGGCAAAAGTGATAACTAAGTGGCTCGACATTTTGGGTCAATGGCCAGGAAACTCCCCAGACCTTAATCCCATTGAGAACTTGTGGTCAATCCTCAAGAGGCAGGTGCACAAACAAAAACCCACAAATTCTGACAAACTCCAAGCATTGATTATGCAAGAATGGGCTGCCATCAGTCAGGATGTGGCCCAGAAGTTAATTGAGAGCATGCCAGGGCGGATTGCAGAGGTCTTAAAAAAGACTCTTTACATAAACTTTATGTAATTGTCAATAAAAGCCTTTGACACTTATGGAATGCTTGTAATTATACTTCAGTATAAAATAGTAACGTCTAAAAAATATCTAAAAACACTGAAGCAGCAAACTTTGTGAAGACCAATACTTGTGTCATTCTCCAAACTTTTGACCAGGACTGTAGTAAGCTGCTAGAAGCCCATATTCTACACCCTAATAATTTGGTCCCTTTCCCCCTCATAACTAAGCCTACTGTTCTGACTTGGTGGTGCACATGTAGACTATAGCCTGTTTTAGAGAAATGTATAATCAAATGTTGTAAGAGCTTTCATTGTCTGCTTATATGACTTCTTTATTTATCCCAGGGTTCTGACTTGGTGTACAGGGAGAATACTGTAAGAACGGCCCATGTTCTGAATTACGTTGCTGTACATTTCAAAAGTGCTGAACAAATAGTTATACTGACTACGTTCCACCCTAGCTCGCTCATTAATGTCTTCATCTAAATTACGGATTGCCTCTTTTCCGCTCGTCGTCCCCTTATGCCATAGTTTGTACATCTCAATTGTCATTAGAAACCACATTTGTTTAAGCAAGTCAGCCATATCAGCTATTTTTTTTAAAGGCAGTAAATTAGGTTTAATGAACTGTTTCGTTGTCAGACAAGGCTCCGCTGAAAGCCAGGTGTAGCGGTGGTAAGGATTCACTCCATGGTGCTGAGAAGAAAGCTCTGCATTTGGGACAGCTTTATGTAGGCCCTAACAGTTTGTGGGCACCGTCTGTCACCGTTATAGTGCAATTAATGTATTGTTTAGTGTTGTGTTGTGGCTTTGCTGGCATGCATCTGGAAGAAAAAAAAATGCCGGAGTTTGCCCCACCAACATTGACATGCTAAAATCACCACTGGGTGGGTCAAGCATAACATTACAACCCTATTACCCATAGATAGAAGGTCTAGAATGATTTCAACAATTTACATTTGTTTGGCAAACTTGCATTCCATTCCCCCTGTCACACAGGGATTTCTGGTCGATTCAAAATGAAATAGTCAACCCTGTTACAGTCAACCCTGTTACTTTATTTGGCACTTAATAGGCAATTACTATAGTATGTATTTCTTACTCCAGATGGGGAAAACATGTTTTTTATTAAGTTGAACATGTGCTCTTTATGGCAGAATGTTAAAATGAGGTGAAATAAAAGTTAAACTCCCCAAAAGGCACTCAGTTGAAGCTATTTCAATCTGATATTTCTCCTATGGTCTAAAATAGATGTGTATAGATGACTCTCTAATATAACATGTCACACATTGTAGCAAACTGATGGAATGTTAGGTGTCTCATTGAAAGTCTAACATCTACCATGACTACTGGATGTTTCAATTCTAATACATAACAAAACAATCGACACCGTAACAACAATATTGCTTTTTTAATTAATTATTTTATTCAAGCTTAAAACTTTGTCATAATTTATTGGGAGTTATCTTCTAGGTCTAGGACAGGAGGGGTCCATATAATGACCGATTGGCATTCGTTATCCACCTGGGAGGGCCCCTGTCGGCCGGCCTCTGGCCGGTGGTCGGACGGACGGTTCCTCCCGCCCCATGTGGATTCGCCTCTATCGGTGGAGCCCCTTTCGGAGACGGTTTAACCCCGCTTCCCCGATACGCTCCAGCCGAGCACCGTCCGAGCGAAACCAAGTCGACCCGTCTGACCCAGTGGCCCTACGTTGGTGCTCCGGTTCGGGGAGTGGCACACCCAGGCAGCGATGCCAGGAGTGAGGTCCACCCTGCTACGTACCGGCGCCAGAGACACGTGTTTCTCACACCCTGTTGTTGGCTCGGTTGTGCGGTTCCTACTAAACCCTCCAGCTAGAAAAAGACCTCTTGAGCGGCGCCCTGGCACTCGTGGCTCCGGCCGCAGGCAGTTCTGGGCCTCCCGCTGGGTGTGCGGCGGATTGCAACCGGGCCTCCTCCCCTGACGGGGTCGGACCGTGCCCGGGCTGTCTTCCGCTTAGCGCGCCCAGGTACAACCTCTACGTTGCGAGGGGCTACCTGGTTGATCCTGCCAGTAGCATATGCTTGTCTCAAAGATTAAGCCATGCAAGTCTAAGTACACACGGGCTAAACCCAGAATAACCCGTGTTGTGAGAATAAAGGAATTTACGGAAAATCGATGGCTAGGCGGTCGAATCCTAACCACTCGAGTGCCAGGGAATGAATTCGAAACATTTCTCACTCCAGAGTGTCCAGACTGGGATATCAACCATGGACCCATCCGTGCTACCCCAAGGGCATGGATGTGAACTGCAAAGCTTGGAGGAGCGAAGCGAGAGAAGCGAGAGAATAAAGCGAAAAGCGAAGAAGGCTAAATGGCGGTTTCGGGGCTCCGAACCGCTGGGAGATGAGTACCACAGGGGTGCTCCCTACCCAATAAAAACATCTATTCGACACGTGGCCTTCCACAATAAACCTCAGGACGCAGACGCGAGGGGGGACGTGGGCTCGCTGGCGCCTCAGTGTGTCGGCTAATTAAGGGCACCTGCTCTAGCATCGTGGGATGGGGGCAGCAGTGTCGTGACGCCACCACAGCCAGTTTATGGAGCTTTTGAGAGAGAAAAATCTGCTACCCCAATGGACGGATCGGTGGAGCCATCATCCCGAAGTACCCTGCTGATATCACCCCTGTCTTAGAATTGAGCTGCGAGCAATGTGGAACACGACTTGGAACTGTCAGGGAAGCTGCTAAGCATTATGCGGTGAAGCATTCGGGCGTTTCAGTTGTGTATATGTGTCGGGCGTGTGGTAAGTCCAGCGGCAACAGTCACTCCATTTCCTGCCATGTCCCTAAGTGTAAGGGACCGGTAGAGACCCGTTTGGAGGCTGGCTATGACTGGGTCTGTGGTCAATGTGCAAGAAGGTTTACAACTGCTGCGGGGCTGACCCAACACAAACGACACAAACGACACAAACACGTTGCTCTTTATTGCCAAGAAAAAGAGGGGGAGAAGGCAGCAATCCAAAAGGGGAAAAAGGATGGAGGTGAAGGATGGAAGGCCTGGGAGGAAGGTGAGTTGACTCGATTGAGCAACGAGTTGGCTGGGGATAAGCATATTAACAGGCTGATTGCAGTGAGCCTGGGGAATGGCAAAACTCCAGAACAGGTGAGGCAAAAAAGACGAAGACTGAGGCGTGGAAGGCTGCCGAGTGACATACTCCAGGAAGCAGCTGGTGAGTGTAATATCATCAGGTTGCTGTCCAAGCCGGCTGCACCATCAACACCCCAGAGCGGGATACGTGAGATCCTCCGGAATGAGCTACTGAGTGGTGATACCAATGATGGTGTAGAAATTGGAGAAGTCACCTTATCCCTAAGGGGGGTGGAGCAAGATCCAGCCTTGCTCAATTCGTCCGCCCTGGAACTGCAGCAGCTGCTGGGAGGGAGATCGGGTTCCCAGGGTCTACTGAACCAATCAGTGAAGCGCAAGGTCACATTGCCAAGTGAAGGAGAGAAAATTGCCAAGCAGTCGGAATATCACAGAGTACAAGTGCTGTATGATATGAATAGATCCAGATTGGCAAAGGATATTCCAGATGGTAATGGGGATGTAGTGGCTGCTTTACCACCACTGGAGGTTGCCTTGGCATTCAAAAGTCGGTGGGAGGTGACTGAAACGTTCCATGGCCTTGGTCAGTTTCATTCGGAGGGGAAAGCGGACAATGGGGTCTTCGGGTCGCTCATCTCAGCGGCTGAAGTAAGTGAAAACCTTGGGGCTATCAAAACTGGAACAGCAGCTGGGCCAGACGGGATCACTAAGACGGCATTACAAAAATGGGATCTGACTGGTACGAAACTTGGTCGTACTTTTTCTGTATGGTTGACATCGGGTACCCTGCCTAAGCCTTTCAAGAGGTGCAGGACCACTTTGATACCCAAAACCGCTGACCCGGCTTTGCGCACCCAGGCGTCTGGGTGGAGGCCACTTACCATCGGGTCATTGGTATTGAGGCTATACTCTCGCATCCTTACAAACAGGCTGGCGCGGGCGTGTCCCATCAACCCACGCCAGAGAGGATTTACTTCCTCACCTGGATGTTCGGAAAACTTGATGATCTTGGGAGGATTGTTGAAGGAAAGTAGGGCGAGTGGCGAGATGTTGGCCGTGGTGATGGTGGACTTTGCACGTGCATTTGACTCCATTAGTCATCTGCATATCTTGGAGGTGCTGAAGCAGAGAGGACTGGATGAACACATCGTCAGAATCATAGGTGACTCGTACACCAACGTTACGACAATGATTATGGTCGATGGGGAGCAGTCCCCTCCCATCGACGTGAGGATAGGGGTCAAGCAGGGCGATCCCATGTCGCCGCTGCTGTTCAATCTAGCCCTTGATCCAATGATTGACACTCTTGAACGTATCGGCTCGGGGTACAGGCTGGATGATCGTCAGATCACAACCCTGGCTTTTGCTGATGATCTTGTCTTGGTGAGCGGTTCATGGGAGGGCATGGCGAAAAACATCCTGATTCTGGGAAAAAATGTTGCCAACTGACGGGGCTGAGGGTCCAGCCCAAGAAGTGTCACGGTTTCCTCACTCAGAAAATTCGGGGAGTGTTCTCGGTAAACTCCTGTAGGCCCTGGATAACGGGTGGAGTTGAGCTGCACATGGTCGGGCCGGCAGAGTCGGTCCAATACCTTGGGTTGAGAGTGGGTGGAGTTGAGCTGCACATGGTCGGGCCGGCAG
The DNA here is from genome assembly GCA_031479575.1 of Coregonus ussuriensis. NCBI lineage: Eukaryota > Metazoa > Chordata > Actinopteri > Salmoniformes > Salmonidae > Coregonus > Coregonus ussuriensis. The sequence continues at coordinate 4,967,185 of CM062488.1, forward strand.
AGTCGGTCCAATACCTTGGGTTGAGAGTGGGTGGTGTTGAGCTGCACATGGTCGGGCCGGCAGAGTCGGTCCAATACCTTGGGTTGAGAGTGGGTGGTGTTGAGCTGCACATGGTCGGGCCGGCAGAGTCGGTCCAATACCTTGGGTTGAGAGTGGGTGGTGTTGAGCTGCACATGGTCGGGCCGGCAGAGTCGGTCCAATACCTTGGGTTGAGAGTGGGTGGTGTTGAGCTGCACATGGTCGGGCCGGCAGAGTCGGTCCAATACCTTGGGTTGAGAGTGGGTGGTGTTGAGCTACACATGGTCGGGCCGGCAGAGTCGGTCCAATACCTTGGGTTGAGAGTGGGTCCGTGGCAAGGCATTATAGAACCGGAACCTGTCGAGCGACTTCGTGACTGGATTAGCTCGATTGGGCGGTCTCCGCTAAAGCCTTCACAGAAGGTGAGGATGTTGAATGTCTATGCGGTCCCGAGGATGGTTTATCAGGCGGACAACGGCGGGTCAGGGCCAAAAAATCCTCAATGTACTTGATGGGATGATCAGGAAGGCGGTGAAGGTATGGTTCCACCTTCCACAGTCTACTTGTGACGGGTTACTTTACTCTAGATGCCAGGACTGCGGGCTGGGTACCGTAAAGTTAGCTTGTCAAATCCCATCTATCCAAGCCAGAAGGGTCTACCGATTATGGCATTCGGAGGATGCCATCACTCGGATAGTTACCCGCAGGACAGTGAAATCAAAGGAGTACCTCGGGATGTGTCTGAGAGCTGGTGGGGACAAGGCAAGTTTGCCTCCCCTAGAAACATCGGATGAGGGTGCTGTCTGGAGTACAGACCCCGCCAGCTTGGTGACGCCAACAATGAAAAACCCAGTCAAGCCGAACTGGAGGCAAGGAGAGTTTGAGATGGCAGAACCTGGCAGTGCAGGGAGTGGGAGTGCAGGCATTCGCAGGAGACAGAAACAGCAATCACTGGTTGAAAGATCCAGCCAAGGTTGGATTTAAACAAAGATACTATATTGCAGGTCTCCAGCTGAGAGCCAATGTCTACCCAACGCGAGAGGCACTTGCCAGGGGGAGGAAAGACATTCCATCGGTCTGCCGCCACTGTCTATCTGGTAATGAGTCTTGCTCGCATATACGCGGGCAGTGTCCTGCAGTGAAGGATAGTCGCATCTCGCGACATAACAAGCTGTGTGACCTGTTAGCAAGTGAAGCCGAAAGCGCCGGATGGATTGTCACCAGAGAAATGTGTTGCAGCACCCGTGCCGGGGCGTTGCGACGACCAGACCTGGTGTTCGTGAAAAATTGTACTGCTTTGGTGGTGGATGTTACTGTGCGGTACGAAATGGCCTCAAACACCTTAGAGGTCGCGGCTGCTGAGAAAGTCGCTAGGTACACCCCGATTGCTCGATACATCATGGCTGCCCTGAAGGTGAGGAAGGTAAAAGTGTTTGGTTTTCCACTGGGAGCCTGAGGGAAGTGGCCAATCAGAAATGAAAGGTTGCTAATGAACTTGGGGGTGAATCGTATACGGAGGAAACGATTGGCCAAGCTATTCAGCAGGAGGGCTCTCCTGTACTCCCTGGATGTCCTGGATATCGGCGAGCCATTCTGCTTTGAACGAAGCCCTGACTTCGGTTAGGAGAAAAGGACCATATTAATTATAAATAGTTAAAGAAGGTTCGGTTCGGTTTCCATGAAGGTTCGGTTCGGTTTCCATGAAGGTTCGGTTCGGTTTCCATATAAAAATAAAATTTTTTAAAAAAGGGACAGGTGGGGTGGTGGAAATGATCAGAGTTGCGTTCAACTTGAATAAAGATGAGAAACTCTGGTCTAAGGAGCCACTGGACAGAGGGGAAGACTTCTGTTTAAACCATGTCCATTTGGGGATATTTTCTAGGACAGGTAAGGTGGTGAGGAGAGACGAATTCAACGGATAAAGATGATAATCTGTGGTCTGGGGAGGAGAGTTGATGACCTTAGACGGTTTGTTGCCTTGATTAAGAGGATACTTGCTGGCTTGAGGAGCTTAAAAAGGCATGAAGAATTGAAGAGGAGGAGGAATTATTGGGCGACACTTGTATGTATTACCAGCGTAACCCCAGTGGCACTGTGGCTTTGTTGAGTTGCAGCTCTCAGCAGACAGCAGGTTAGGAATGCTGTAAGAAATCACAGAGACAGGTAAGTATCTACATACATGTGTGTTGCATGTACACTAAACACTCACATTTGGATAATGTCACTTTTTAAAGTGGCAAAATATATATTAACAGTGTAAAACATCAAAACATTTGGAAACATTATTTACCCCATCTTAATTCTCTTCCAGATGCCTGGAGTTTTCTTTTTCTTGCACTTTGGCTCTGTTGTCTCAGCCTCTTCTTGAGCCTTTAATTGCTGGCTCATTGACCCCATCTGCTGGCTCTCTGCCCCCCCCTGCTGGTTCTCTGGCCCCCCCTGCTGGTTCTCTGCCCATGGCTGTTGCCTCCTTGGCCTCTCCTGCTGGCCTTCTCCAGATCCAATGGGCTCTTGGCTTAAGCTCTTGGTTGGACAGCGGGTGATGTACTGGGTGCTGCACTTCTTGATTTGAGCATCAGCCTCCAGATTCATCTGCTCCAGCCATTTCTCCTGCTTTTCATTTAGGGACTGTTCCTTCATCCTCTCCCTCTCCTCTTTACGTTTGTTGTTTTCTAAGCAGGGACTGGGCTCTCCACTGCTTATGATAATCCTCCAGCTTCTTCCTTATCTCCTCATCCTTCAGGAGCTCCTTCCTCTTCTCCCTCTCTCTCTCGGCCCGGGTGATGTGGGTTGTTATCACTATGTGTCCAGGAATGACTGGGAGGGGAGAAGAAGCAGAGTTCACATTCAACTTAGGGGATCAGGTATCAACTTATATGCAATGGACACAGGGAATTAAGAACAGAACCCCCAATTGGATCTCAATGATTCTATACTCATTTCAACTGAGCAAGGCATGGTATTTGTCAATAAAGTGCAATAATTCCCGTCCTGAATTGACCTGACCCTAAGTTTAACATGAGTCCCAAATGGCACCTATTCCTTATATAGTGCCAGAGCCGGCCCTAGGCATATACGATCGCTTAGGGCCCCATGGCCACTAGCCCCCCCGTCAAAACAAGTAATTTACATATTTTTTTGTGTATTTTTTAGGAACTCTTTCGGGGTCTCAACTAACTCTTGAGAGTTAGAATAGTAAATGACACCAGGTACAATTTCTAAACTTGGTTGTTAAATCAGCAGTATTTTTCTTGTATGTCAGTCAGTCACTCAATTAGCCATGTTAGCTAACATATTTTAGATTGGTAAGTTAGTCTAGCCAGCTAACTTGTAGTAATCATGATCGAATTACGGACCAGGCACGAAGGGCACGTGCCCAGGGGCCTTGACCTACAGTGAGCCCCCATTGATTTTGTTAGTCACTCTCATTCAGATATCATCTTAACATGGCATTAGTCATGGCAAAATGTGTAGAATTGCAGGAAATAAGCTTCAAAACTGAAAACATTTATCTCCATCCCATGGCAAAATGTGCAGAACTACCAGTAATTAGCTTTAAAACTGCAACATTTTCTTTCAACCGCATGGCAAAATGTGTAGAATTTAAGGAAATTAGCTTTCAAACTGCAGTTTTCACTCAACCCCATGGCAAAATGTTTAGAACTGCAGGAAATTATCTTTAAAACTGCAAATTCTTCTCTCCACCCCATGGCAAAATGTGTAAAATTGCATGAAATGTTTTCTATAATTGTAAAATCTTCTAATTGTAAAATCTTCAGAGGGAAAACAGGTCTTACCAACGTTGATGATCTTATGGCCCTCCTCCTTCTCTCTCTGATATGTTCTCTCTATCTTTCTGAGGTTCCTCTTCTCCCACTTCTTATTCACCCAGCCCACAGCTCTCCTTCGGATACTTTAATCGGCTGGGACAAGATCCTCCTTGTCATCTTCATTCTCCTCCTCCTCTTCAGGGTTCTTCTCCTCCTCTCTCTCCTCCTCTCTCTCCTCCTCTCTCTGCCTCTCCTCCTCTCTTAGTCTGAACCTTTCTTTCTGTCTAGCAATTTCAATCTCTCGTTTTTTATCCTGCTCCTCTTGTTGTCTTGCCCTCTCCTGTTTTCTTTCCATCTCCAGCAGTCTTTCCTCCTTCTCCCTCCTGATTTGTTGTCCTCTTTCCATTTGTTATTGTTCCCCCTTCAACACTTCTAACCTCCTCTGTTTACGCCTGTTGAAGACTTCCCGTGCTTTTTCTTTAACATTAACTACAACATGCTTCTTCATGCTTACTTCCTTCTCTCTTCTTCTCTTTCTCTTTCCTCCTCCTCTGCTTCCTTAATCACTTTCTGCTTTTCTTCCCTCTCTCTCTCCAGTTCATTCTGTCCATCAATCTTTTCTTCCTCCATCTCTTTGTGTTGCTGATCTTTTAATTCCATCTCTCTCTGATTCTGAGTCTCTTTTTCCATTTGTTTCTGTCTCTCCTCTTGTTGTTGTCGTCTGTTTATCTCTTCTCTCTCTCTCTGTCTCTTGTTCTCCCTCTCCCTTTCTTCCTCTTCCATCTCTATTGGCTGTTTACATCTTTCTTCTTCATGCTTTCTTTCAATCTCTCTCTGTCTCTCTTCTTCTTCTTCCATTTTTTTCTGTCTCTTCTCCATACTCTTCCTTTCTATCTCCTTGCATCTCTTGTTCTCCCTCTCTCTTTCTTCCTCTTCCATCTCTATTTTCTGTTTAAATCTTTCTTCTTCATGCTTTCTTTCAATCTCTCTCTGTCTCTCTTCTTCTTCTTCTATTTTTTTCTGTCTCTTCTCCATACTCTTCCTTTCTATCTCCTTGCATCTCTTGTTCTCCCTCTCCCTTTCTTCCTCTTCCATCTCTATTTGCTGTTTAAATCTTTCTTCTTCATGCTTTCTTTCAATCTCTCTCTGTCTCTCTTCTTCTTCTATTTTTTTCTGTCTCTTCTCCATTCTCTTTCTTTCAATCTCTCTCTGTCTCTCTTCTTCTTCTTCTATTTTTTTCTGTCTCTTCTCCATACTCTTCCTTTCTATCTCCTTGCGTCTCTTGTTCTCCCTCTCTCTTTCTTCCTCTTCCATCTCTATTTGCTGTTTAAATCTTTCTTCTTCATGCTTTCTTTCAATCTCTCTCTGTCTCTCTTCTTCTTCTATTTTTTTCTGTATCTTCTCCATTCTCTTTCTTTCAATCTCTCTCTGTCTCTCTTCTTCTTCTTTGATTTTTTTCTGTCTCTTCTCCATACTCTTCCTTTCTATCTCCTTGCATCTCTTGTTCTCCCTCTCTCTGGCTTCCTCTTCCATCTCTATTTGCTGTTTAAATCTTTCTTCTTCATGCTTTCTTTCAATCTCTCTCTGTCTCTCTTCTTCTTCTTCTATTTTTTTCTGTCTCTTCTCCATTCTCTTTCTTTCAATCTCTCTCTGTCTCTCTTCTTCTTCTTTGATTTTTTTCTGTCTCTTCTCCATACTCTTCCTTTCTCTCTCCTTGCATCTCTTGTTCTCCCTCTCTCTTTCTTCCTCTTCCATCTCTATTTGCTTCTGTTTGTGTCTCTCCTCTTCTTCTCCTCCCTCCATCTCCTTCTTCTTCTCCTCTTCTTGTTGTCCCTGTTTTGGTATTTTCTCTTTCCTCGTTCTTTCTACCTCTTTATGTGTGTCGTTCTCACCCTCTGTCTTCTCCTCCATGGCCATTTGGTTCTGTTTCCATGTATACTCGTCTGTTTCCATATTTTCTAATTCTGTCAGCTGTTCCTTGATATTCTTCAATATTTCCTCCAGTTCAGACGTCTTGTTGTCATTGATGAGGGCTGTCTCTCTCTCCATCTCTCTCTCCATCTCTATCTCTCTCTCCATCTCCCCATCTCTCTCTCCATCTCTCTCTCTGTCTCTATCAAATTTTCTCTCTGGTCCAGTCTCATCTTTCAATCTAATCTCTTCTTTCATTCTCGCAACCTCTCTGTCTAACACTAGTACATTTTTGTTAACCTGTTTCACTCTTTCATTCTGTCTTCTAAACGCTTCTTTCGCTCTTTGACATTTTATTTTGTATTGAATCTCTTTTGTTGTCATGTCTTCTTTCAATCTCTCAACCTCTCTCTCTAACTCTTTTACCTTTTTGTTAACCTGTTTGACTTCCTCATTCTCTGCAATACGCATGTCTCTTTTTCTTTCAAATGCTATTTCCTGTTCAATCTCTTTCAATCTCTCAATCTCTCGTTCTAATGCTTTTATTGTTTCCTCTGCCTGTTTCACTTTCTCCTTAATTTCTTGTCTCTCCAATTCTGCTTTTCTCTCCCTTTCCCTCTGTCTTTCACTCTGTCTTTCCGTCTCAATAGGTTTGTTGTTCCAGGCCAGTCTTGGTCGCTGATCCTCCATGACTTTCTGCCATAGCCTCAATATCGCTATCTCTTGCTTCATTTTTAAAAGGTTCAATTAGTGCTCATTTATGACCAAGACATACTTTCAAAGGATTTGCAGTGAATGATACATATAAATACAACCTAGAGCTAGGTAATTGAATCAAACACTGGACAACATCAATAGCAGGGTCATTTTGACCAATTAATCTGGTCAATTCATTGTCAATGAATGTATTGACATGGTTTGAAAAAATCATGAGACATTTTATGGAATCAATTATGTCCAAAATCTGTACAAATACAAACACACAACTAGTTTTCCCATTCAGTTAGGGGTTTGAGAAATACCCGTTACAATTTGTGTGATGTTACAACAATGTTGCCTTTGATGTTTATGCTTGTAGAAATTACTCCTACAAATGATGTTTCACTGATGTAATTATTTACAACCTGCACACATACAGTTATCATCAACAACAACAACAACAGGAATTATATTAATAAGGAAGTGGATATTCGACAGGCAGAAGAAAGGCATAGGGGTTGAGATAAATGAAGGTTAGGGTAGGTTCAGGACCTAGGGTTGGGTTAAGGTTAGGGTAATGGTTAGGTTCAGGACCTAGGGTTGGGTTAAGGTTAGGGTAATGGTTAGGTTCAGGACCTAGGGTTGGGTTTAGGTTAGGGTAATGGTTAGGTTCAGGACCTAGGGTTGGGTTAAGGTTAAGGTTAGGGTTAGGGTAATGGTTAGGTTCAGGACCTAGGGTTGGGTTAAGGTTAAGGTTAGGTTCAGGACCTAGGGTTGGGTTAAGGTTAAGGTTAGGGTTAGGGTAATGGTTAGGTTCAGGACCTAGGGTTGGGTTAAGGTTAAGGTTAGGGTAATGTTTAGGTTCAGGACCTAGGGTTGGGTTAAGGTTAGGTATAGTTTCAGTGAGGTTAAGGTAAGGTAAGGGTTAAGGTGAGAGAAAGGCATAAAAGTTAACATTGGGTTAGCATACCGCTATCCACCACCATTCATTTTCAGCCGGGTAAATATACACTGCCTTTAATAATAACAATGTCATATCTTACCTGGGCCAGTTGTAGTTTCGTTATCAGCAGATCCACCAGTTGTTTGAGTCTGTTGATATCCTCCATTTGTCTCTGGCTCTCTGCCTCCCTCTGGCTCTCTGCCTCCCTCTGTCTCTCTGCCTCCCTCTGTCTCTCTGCTTCCCTCGGTCTCTGTATCTCTGCCTCCCTCTGTCTCTGTATCTCTGCCTCCCTCTGTCTCTGTCTCTCTGCCTCCCTCTGTCTCTCTGACTCCCTCTGTCTCTCTGCCTCCCTCTGTCTCTCTGCTTCCCTCGGTCTCTGTATCTCTGCCTCCCTCTTTCTCTGTATCTCTGCCTCCCTCTGTCTCTGTCTCTCTGCCTCCCTCAGTCTCTCTGCCTCCCTCAGTCTCTCTGCCTCCCTCAGTCTCTGTCTCTCTGCCTCCCTCAGTCTCAGGATCTCAGCCTTCCACTCTTTCATTACACCCCTTTCTACTCTTCTTCTGCTCCTTTCATCCTTTAAAAGGGCTCTGAGATTGTCTGTCTCAGACTGTAATTGTTCAACCATCTCGTCCTTCTCCATTCCACCATTCCTCTTCTTCTTCTTCTTCTCCTCCCAGAGGCACACTTGAAGTCTGTCCATCTCCTTCTTCTGATTTCGGATCGTTCGATCCTTCCCCATCACCTCAAGCATGTGGGCTTCCTTCTCTGTACAGCACTTCTTCTCTTCTCTCAGGAACTCAACCTCCATCTCTGCCTGCTTGTAGCTGGGAGCAAAGGAATGGCAACACATTATTTAGGAAGTGAACTCTGACAATTTATTACAATATTTAAATAATAATTCAACTTCTGCTCAATTACACTGCCTTTAATCACACAACTCACACAACTGTGACTTACAGTACGTGAATGTGATGAGTTGACTGTCCATGATGGCCAGAGGTGGGTAATGTGTGGCTCTGGTCCAGGGCGTTACGTACGGCTTGCTGACACTGAGCCTTCCTTCATCAAGCCGTGCGTAATGCCCTGGACCAGAGCTAGGTTATGTGACGAATGACTTACAGACTGTTCCACATGATAGGAGGGGGTAAGAAGACAATCCCTTCAGGAGACGGAGATCGTCCAGAAGAAGAAGACGTGTCCATCTCCTCAGAGAAATTAAAAGTTCCCCCCTTAGAGCACGGCCTACTTTCTCTGTCACAAAATAACACAAAGTGAATGGAGATCACAGCTATGGTCTGTGATTTCTCTTTGTATGGACCTAACGTTCAATGAAATACAAAACAGCAACCACAACGTACAAACATTTCCCACACAAATACATATGTGGGTGTATAGTGAGTACACAAAATAATAACATAACAGCCATAACAGTACAAACAAACATACAATCTCTCGTGCACCTGTCCAGTGCGAACTGTTCCGTGCGTCACCATCACCAACTGCTGGACTACACCTGGAATAGAAGCGATGGGACAGGACTGGAACTACCAGTTGGATATCACGAAATTGGGGAGAAAAAGGGGTAAAAGTACCACAAAATAAAGTGTTTTTATATATATATACATTTATATATTAAAATATTAATGTTCCCTGGGGCACCAGATTCCATTTGATCAGTTTTCAATTGGCCACCGTTACCTCAAGACCCGCCTATTCCAATTAATCATAAACTGTTATTGGTTTGTCCCTGTGACAGTCATTCGTAACCTCCTGATGGTTTTCTGTTGATTGTCGTGCGCCATCGTTGCATATCGTGAGCTGGAGGAGCGTTCGTCCAACTCCTCATCGAAGTGAATGGCAGCGGCGCATCATCCACCCGCTGAAAGGATAGTTTGCGACGCGACAAGCGTTTGGGGAGTACATTCATTGAAACGGAATGACTGTTTTTATATTCTAGGGGGACTCTTGCTCCATGGTAAAATCTCAGCAGCGATGTCTCTGCTGTGCGTCAGAGGTTGGTTCTATTCCTCTTCCCTGTTCTTATTATACCGTACATATCTGTCACATTAATGACATGGCACTCAGGAAAGTCTGTCTGTAGGCTATTGGGTAGCTGCGCATAGACCGTTGAGTTGGCACGTTCCAGTCCAAGCATGACCTGGAATGTGAGAAGGGAGCTATTCTATAACACATGTAGATGACATTTTGCCTTTATGTGTAGATTTTGGTTTTATATTTCACATTTGATTGATGATTAGGCCTATGACTTTTGATTCCACTTTGGCTACCTTCCACCATATTGTCCTCTCTTGCAATATCTTACACTTTATGATGCGCTTGTGCAGATCTTCTCTCTAAGCAATAGTCATGATAGTTTGAATGAGTTGAGTAAACTACACTGTTGTTCTCAGTCTGTACTGTACTGTCCCTGGAAGACACTCCACATAGTTGACCTAGATTGAGCCCACTTTGTGCCACTGGTCAACTAACTAATGCATTTATTGTTTAATAAAAAAGTTAAATAAAACAAAAACAACAAAAAAGTGTTGAGAAAAAAGAGCAGCAGTAAAATAAAATAACAGTAGGGAGGCTATATATACAGGGGGGGTACCGGTGCAGAGTCAATGTGCGGGGGCACCGGCTAGTTGAGGTAATATGTACATGTGGGTAGAGTTAAAGTGACTATTCATAAATAATTAACAGAGTAGCAGCAGTGTAAAAAGATGGGGTGGGGGTGGGGGGGCAGTGCAAATAGTCTAGGTAGCCATGATTAGCTGTTCAGGAGTCTTATGGCTTGGTGGTAGAAGCTGTTGAGAAGTCTTTTGGACCTAGACTTGGCGCTCCGGTACCGCTTGCCGTGCGGTAGCAAAGAGAACAGTCTATGACTAGGGTGGCTGGAGTCTTTGACAATTTTGAGGGCCTTCCTCTGACACCGCCTGGAATAGAGGTCCTGGATGGCAGGAAGCTTGGCCCCAGTTATGTACTGGGCCGTACGCACTACCCTCTGTAGTGCCTTGCGGTCGGAGGCCGAGCAGTTGCCATACCAGGCGGTGATGCAACCAGTCAGGACGCTCTCGATGGTGCAGATGTAGAACTTTTTGAGGATCTGATGACCCATGGCTAATCTTTTCAGTCTCCTGGGGGGGAATAGGCTTTGTCGTGCCCTCTTCACGACTGTTTTGATGTGTTTGACCATGATAGTTTGTTGGTGATGTTGACACCGAGGAACTTGAAGCTCTCAACCTGTTCCACTACAGCCCCGTCGATGAGAATGGGGGTGTGCTCAGTCCTCTTTTTTTTCCTGTAGTCCACAATCATCTCCTTTGTCTTGGTCACGTTGAGGGAGAGGTTGTTATCCTGGCACCACACGGCCAGGTCTCTGACCTCCTCCCTATAGGCTGTCTCATCGTTGTCGGTGATCAGTCCTACCACTGTTGTGTCGTCGGCAAACTTAATGATGGTGTTGGAGTCCTGCCTGGCCATGCAGTCATGGGTGAACAGGGAGTACAGGAGGGGACTGAGCACGCACCCCTGAGGGGCCCCCGTGTTGAGGATCAGCGTGGCAGATGTGTTGTTACCTACCCTTACCACCTGGGGGCGGCCCGTCAGGAAGTCCAGGATCCAGTTGCAGAGGGAGGTGTTTAGTCCCAGGATCCTTAGCTTAGTGATGAGCTTTGAGGGCACCAGGGTAGGGGAGGGAATGGCCGGCAGGGATGTAGCTCAGTTGATAGAGCATGGCGTTTGCAACGCCAGGGTTGTGGGTTCGATTCCCACAGGGGGTATGAAAAAATTATAATAATGTAAGTCGCTCTGGATAAGAGCGTCTGCTAAATGACATAAAATGTAAATGTAAAAATGAACGCTGAGCTGTAGTCAATGAATAGCATTCTCACGTAGGTGTTCCTCTTGTCCAGGTGGGAAAGGGCAGTGTGGAGTACAATAGAGATTGCATCATCTGTGGATCTTTTGGGGCGGTATTCAAATTAGAGTGGGTCTAGGGTTTCTGGGATAATGGTGTTGATGTGAGCCATGGCTACAGATGTCAGTGCTACGGGTCGGTAGTCATTTAGGCAGGTTATCTTAGTGTCCTTGGGCACAGGGACTATGGTGGTCTGCTATAAACACATTTGATTAACTCTCTAGTCTAATAATTAGTCATACATTATTAGTTTAACTGAGGGTGTGACATTTTAGTCATATCTTACTCACACATTTCTTTATAAACTCCTCAATGCTATCTGAAGAATCCCGGAACATGTTCCAGTCTGTGCTAGCAAAACAGTCCTGTAGCTTAGCATCTGCGTCATCTGACCACTTTTTTATTAGCCGAGTCACTGGTGCTTCCTGCTTTAGTTTTTGCTTATAAGCAGGAATCAGGAGGATAGAGTTCTGGTCAGATTTGGCAAATGGAGGGTGAGGGAGAGCTTTGTATGCGTCTCTGTGTGTTTGGGATGCAGCGTAACAATCATGTTGTTCCATTCACACGTGTGCAACTTATTGTCACCCCATGACATGTATCTATTTGTGAGCCTCCAGCCTATAGGTTCTCCCTGTGTCCAGTAAACCTCCTCTCATCATGGGTGTGATTCAGCCTGATGCTGGAGGGGCCAGCAGCAACCAGCCAGACCACTCTATTACCAGTTGGGGAAGGATAGCATCTCTAGTTACAGTAGGGCATTTCCATGTAAAGGACCCATGAGCACCAACGTGATGTTCATATGAGCATGTGAAAATGGGTGTCAAATGAAAGCTAAGAGTCTATATTTTTGGGAAATGAACGCATAGATACATTTTTCAACCAGTGAAGGCTTTGATTTCTGGATAGACAGATGGAAAAGGGATCTTCGAAAACATGTACCAGAAAAAGTCTTAAAAGGTACAATATCAGAAATGCATAAAACCAGAAGAATGTTTACATAAAGACCCCTGCCTACCAATATCAACAGTTATATCTGGTTTTGGAGAAAGCCTTAACCTTCTGTAAGTTTAAGAAATATTGCCTTGTGCCTTGTGATTACGTTACCAAACACCCACATAACTTTAAGGTATTTTAATTTCCTCTGTGAGGAGGGAGGATAATGAAAGTCCACAGAAGTAACAAGTCAGCTAACAATTAGTTATAGTGATTTTTCTGATATCATTTTGTTTGTGAATGATTAAGTGATTAAAACTCGTAATTCCGTTACCAAGTTGGTAGTGGAGTTACAAAAAATCTTGAACCAAATGACTGCGACTGAATTGCCTCCAAAGGGAAATCATAATAGTCACGAACCACAGTTGGGTCTCCGGGGACTGTCCTCCCTTCAACTGGCATACTGTTCAGCTCAAAACTGGTTTCTTTCTCTTGTCTTTTAGTCAAACCAAGAGTGTTAAAACAGTCTGAGACTGGACAATCTCTCACTCCCTCACTCACTCACTCACTCACTCACTCACTCACTCACTCACTCACTCACTCACTCACTCACTCACTCACTCACTCACTCACTCACTCACTCACTCACTCACTCCAGTTAATGTCACCTCTCCCAGCTCTTACAGACACCTACCCATGAGTCCCCTCTTTCCATTTACTGTAACCAGCATCCTCACCTACTGAGCACCGACCGACACCGGATGACCATGGACATTGAAAAGTAGTTGAAATTTGGTCAGTCCAACCTGGTCTTGATGTTAACGCCCACAGACAGACCGGACTGGACCAAATCTAACAGCCTGTAGAGTACAGTGAGTAGAGCACAGTAAAGGACAGTACACTACAGTATAGAAAAGTAGAGTATAGTACAGTAGAGTATATTATACTGAACTATACTCTACTGTACTAAACGCTACTGTACTCTTCTGTACTGCACTGTAGTGAACTCTACTCTACTCTGCTCAGCTGTATTGTACTCATAGAAAATGATAGAGGCCTCTAGTGGCCAAAAGGCCTTATTAGCATGGGCAGCGCCATTGAGGGCTGTTACCATTTGAATGTAGTCAAATGAGTGGGACTTCCAACTTCATTGGCTGATCCCTCCTGGTCACCCTTTAGAGTCATGTCCAACCAGGTCATCAGGAGGGATCAGCCAATCGTGAAGAAGAAAATAGACTACTTCAAAATGGAGATAGGCAGCACCATTGAGGCTATGCTGTCACAGACGCTATAATGACACAGATACAAAGATGAGTCCTCTACCTATCTCTGATTGTACTGCACTGTGCTCTACTCTACTGCACTGTGCTGTACTCTACTGTGCTCTACTGTGCTCTACTCTACTGTGCTCTACTGTGCTCTACTGTGCTGCGCTGTGATAATAATAATAATAATAATAATAATAATAATAATGTCCAAACATGTGAAACATGAGGTGAATGCCATTCATATCCATATTTATGCATTTCTGTGTAGTACATATCAAGGACCCATGATGTAATTCCTCTTACCGTAATTCCGTTACCGGGTGTAAATCCACTTCACTTACTGTAGTTCAATAAACAGAATAGATTTTTTCGAACTCAAGGTGCCTTGTCATAGCTGACACCCCATTATTTCTGCAGACATCTTTAAATCTTAATTCGGAGAAGATATTTAAACGTGGTCACATTAAAAACGGAGGGAGATTTTACAATAATTCCATTACCAAAGTTTGCATCTGCACAGTTCTATCACTAAATTAGTTTATGCAAATTTTTCAGAGGAAATGGTTAAAAGTAGTCTTTGTGCATAGAGTTGTATGGTTTGTTAATCTTGGAAACCAATGGTTATTATTTGGCATACGTTTTAAAGTGAAATAACTGAGTCAAAGTGTAAATCTGTTACTGTGGAATTGCCCAGTACAAGTCCGCTTCTTGAAAAGTTACCACGCAAAAATAATGTTTCAGAAGGGCACCAGCTGCCACTATTATGTGGCTGTAACAGGTCAGTAATCCAAAGAAGTGGTCAAAAGCCACCCACAGACCCCCCCCCCCCACACCCTACTCCAATCCCACCCTAAACAACCATTATATATATATAGCAGGTATGACATCAACCCATGTTTTGGTTTGGTCTACCTAGTCACTGTTGAAAAGGTTAGCATTTGAAGACCACCTGCCGACCCCCCCCCCCCCCCCCCCCCCCCAACTGTGAGACTGCTGTAACCAACCAACTGTGAGACTGCTGTAACCAACCAACTGTGAGACTGCTGTAATCAACCAACTGTGAGACTGCTGTAACCAACCAACTGTGAGACTGCTGTAACCAACCAACTGTGAGACTGCTGTAACCAACCAACTGTGAGACTGCTGTAATAACCGATCAGTAGTTTTCTCAGGTTGAGACTGGTAACGATACGGCTGCAGCTCTATCCTCCAGAGGCTGGAGTGGGTATTACAGTGGACTGACTGACTGGCTGACTGGCTGGCAGAGTGCTAACTAGGACACTGGGCCTGTCCTGAGTATCAGTCTGCTAACCTGGCATGAACCATGGCGAGCAGTGCCGAGCAACAGCACCAGGCAAATCACCAGTTTAGCATCACGGTGTGTGTGTCTATCAATAGTCTCACATCTCTGTGTCTCCTGCTGTTTCTGTTTTTCTCTCTGAACTCTACAAACCACAGTCATTAATATAGAAAGAAGAAACACATATATTTTGTAATTTCATGTCACTTCTGAACACAGGACTAACTTTTCTCTTCTCTCTCTCTCTCTCTTTCAGTGAAGAAAGCCAAGCTGAATGGGCCTCCAGGTAAAAAAGACCAGCACACAACCAACATTTGGTTCTGGGTCCCGTGATTACATATGTTGTGATCCCTTATCCCTACAGGGATGACCTATATGGTGATCCCTTATCCCTACAATGATCCCTTTGTTGTGATACTTATCCCTACAGTGATTACCTATGTGGTGATCTCTTATCCCTACAATTATCCCTTTGTGGTGATACTTATCGCTACAGTGATTACCTATGTGGTGATCCCTTATCCCTATGGGGTGATACTTATCCCTACAGTGATTACCTATGTGGTGATCCCTTATCCCTATGTGGTGATACTTATCCCTACAGTGATTACCTATGTGGTGATCCCTTATCCCTATGTGGTGATACTTATCCCTACAGTGATCCCTTTGTGGTGATACTTATCCCTACAGTGATTACCTATGTTGTGATCCCTTATACTACAGTGATCCCTATGTGGTGATCCCTTACACTACAGTGATCCCTATGTGGTGATCCCTTATACTACAGTGATCAATATGTGGTGATCCCTTATACTACAGTGATTACCAATGTGGTGATCCCCTATACTACAGTGATTACCTATATGGTGATCCCTTATACTACAGTGATTACATATGTGGTGATCCCTTATACTACAGTGATCCCTATGTGGTGATCCCTTATACTACAGTGATCCCTATGTGGTGATCCCTTATACTACAGTGATCCCTATATGGTGATCCCTTATACTACAGTGATCCCTATGTGGTGATCCCTTATACTACAGTGATCCCTATGTGGTGATCCCTTATACTACAGTGATCCCTATGTGGTGATCCCTCATACTACAGTGATCCCTATGTGGTGATCCCTTATACTACAGTGATCCCTATGTGGTGATCCCTTTTCCCTACAGTGATTACCTATATGGTGATCCCTTATACTACAGTGATCCCTATGTGGTGATCCCTTATACTACAGTGATCCCTATGTGGTGATCCCTTATACTACAGTGATCCCTATGTGGTGATCCCTTATACTACAGTGATTACCTATGTGGTGATCCCTTATACTACAGTGATCCCTATGTGGTGATCCCTTATACTACAGTGATCCCTATGTGGTGATCCCTTATACTACAGTGATCCCTATGTGGTTATCCCTTATACTACAGTGTTCCCTATGTGGTGATCCCTTATACTACAGTGATTACCTATGTGGTGATCACTTATACTACAGTGATTACCTATATGGTGATCCCTTATACTACAGTGATTACCTATATGGTGATCCCTTATACTATAGTGATTACCTATATGGTGATCCCTTATACTACAGTGATTACCTATGTGGTGATCCCTTATACTACAGTGATTACCTGTATGGTGATCCCTTATACTACAGTGATTACCTATGTGGTGTTCCCTTATACTGCAGTGATTACCTATGTGGTGATCCCTTATACTACAGTGATTACCTATATGGTGATCCTTTATACTACAGTGATCCCTATGTGGTGATCCCTTATACTACAGTGATCCCTATGTGGTGATCCCTTATCCCTACAGTGATTACCTATATGGTGATCCCTTATACTACAGTGATCCCTATGTGGTGATCCCTTATACTACAGTGATCCCTATGTGGTGATCCCTTATACTACAGTGATCCCTATGTGGTGATCCCTTATACTACAGTGATTACCTATGTGGTGATCCCTTATACTACAGTGATCCCTATGTGGTGATCCCTTATACTACAGTGATCCCTATGTGGTGATCCCTTATACTACAGTGATCCCTATGTGGTGATCCCTTATACTACAGTGATCCCTATGTGGTGATCCCTTATACTACAGTGTTCCCTATGTGGTGATCCCTTATACTACAGTGATTACCTATGTGGTGATCACTTATACTACAGTGATTACCTATATGGTGATCCCTTATACTACAGTGATTACCTATATGGTGATCCCTTATACTATAGTGATTACCTATATGGTGATCCCTTATACTACAGTGATTACCTATGTGGTGATCCCTTATACTACAGTGATTACCTGTATGGTGATCCCTTATACTACAGTGATTACCTATGTGGTGTTCCCTTATACTACAGTGATTACCTATGTGGTGATCCCTTATACTACAGTGATTACCTATATGGTGATCCTTTATACTACAGTGATTACCTATATGGTGATCCTTTATACTACAGTGATCCCTATGTGGTGATGCATTATACTACAGTGATCTCTATGTGGTGATCCTTTATACTACAGTGAATACCTATATGGTGATCCCTTATACTACAGTGATTACCTATATGGTGATCCCTTATACTACAATGATTACCTATGTGGTGATCCCTTATACTACAGTGATTACCTATGTGGTGATCCCTTATACTACAGTGATTACCTATTTGGTGATCCCTTATACTACAATGATTACCTTTGTGGTGATCCCTTATACTACAGTGATTACCTATGTGGTGATCCCTTATACTACAGTGACTACCTATGAGGTGATCCCTTATACTACAGTGGTTACCTATATGGTGATACCTTATACTACAGTGATTACCTATGTGGTGATCCCTTATACTACAGTGATTACCTATGTGGTTATCCCTTATACTACAGTGATTACCTACATGGTGATCCCTTATACTACAGTGATTACCTATGTGGTGATCCCTTATACTACAGTGATTACCAATGTGGTGATCCCTTATACTACAGTGATTACCTATGTGGTGATCCCTTATACTACAGTGATTACCTATGTGGTGATCCCTTATACTACAGTGATACCTATGTTGTGATCCCTTATACTACAGTGATTACCTATATGGTGATCCCTTATATTACAGTGATTACCTATATGGTGATCCCTTATACTACAGTGATCCCTATGTGGTGATCCCTTATACTACAGTGATCCCTATGTGGTTATCCCTTATACTACAGTGATTACCTATATGGTGATCCCTTATACTACAGTGATCCCTATGTGGTGATCCCTTATACTACAGTGATCCCTATATGGTGATCCCTTATACTACAGTGATCCCTATGTGGTGATCCCTTATACTACAGTGATTACCTATATGGTGATCCCTTATACTACAGTGATTACCTATGTGGTGATCTCTTATACTACAGTGATCCCTATGTGGTGATCCCTTATACTACAGTGATCTCTATGTGGTGATCCCTTATACTACAGTGATTACCTATGTGGTGATCCCTTATACTACAGTGATTACCTATGTGGTGATCCCTTATACTACAATGATTACCTATGTGGTGTTCCCTTATACTACAGTGATTACCTATATGGTGATCCCTTATACTACAGTGATTACCTATGTTGTGATCCCTTATACTACAGTGATTACCTATATGGTGATCCCTTATACTACAGTGATTACCTATATGGTGATCCCTTATACTACAGTGATCCCTATGTGGTGATCCCTTATACTACAGTGATCCCTATGTAGTTAGCCCTTATACTACAGTGATTACCTATATGGTTATCCCTTATACTACAGTGATCCCTATGTGGTGATCCCTTATACTGTGAAGTATTGTATCACGTGACTTCCGTCTCGCTTCCGCATTGTCTCCGTACTGCTGTGCTGTTTGTTGCTACTTGGCTACCTGCCAAACTATTCACGTTTTACTTTTAATAAACGTTTAATCAAACTCTGTGTTCAACAAATTTACCAACTTTTTAGTTTTGTCCTCACTCATCTTTTTTCGTTAAACTTTTTCACCCCGGACGTTTATCCCGAGACAGAAGAGTCATTTTCCTGTGCGTTTTAGCTGCCAACTTTACGTTATTTTCCTTTTTTCCATCGCAACTTTTTTCCCTTATTCAACTTTTTCACTCCGGACGCTTTATCTGGACATGGTTCATCAACATCTTCAACAGCCGAAGCTAAGTAGTAACATTAACATGATGTCTTCTAATTGCAGTCGCTGTACTCATAATATACAGGAGAATTCTCGCCTTACGGCGAGAATAGCTGTGCTACAAGCCCAGCTTCAGACGCAATCGTTAGGCAAGGGTATTATCAGTGTAGGAAAGGAAGAAACAGCGTCTGTGCCACCAGTAAGTACAGACAGTAACGTCAGTATAAATCCCCCCGCACAGTCCCCGCAGCCGGACAACTTTCTCATGGCTTCTGGAGGGAAATACTGTTGGAATGCTCAACCGGTGTCGCTCATTCAGCCGACAGAAACCTTCAACCGGTTTTCCCCATTATGTAGCGAGTCGGAGTCTGAGTCTGAGTCTTCTCTAGTCTCTACTCCTCCCGTTACGGGGTCTGAGACTCCGAAGGCTCCCACCATTAGCTCTGACAAATTGAAAACCCTAGTCATTGGCGACTCCATTACCCGCAGTATTAGACTTAAAACGAATCACCCAGCGATCATACACTGTTTACCAGGGGGCAGGGCTACCGACGTTAAGGCTAATCTAAAGATGGTGCTGGCTAAAGCTAAAACTGGCGAGTGTAGAGAGTATAGAGATATTGTTATCCACGTCGGCACCAACGATGTTAGGATGAAACAGTCAGAGGTCACCAAGTGCAACATAGCTTCAGCGTGTAAATCAGCTAGAAAGATGTGTCGGCATCGAGTAATTGTCTCTGGCCCCCTCCCAGTTAGGGGAAGTGACGAGCTCTACAGCAGAGTCTCAGCACTTAATCGCTGGTTGAAAACTGTTTTCTGCCCCTCCCAAAAGATAACATTTGTGGATAATTGGCCCTCTTTCTGGGACTCACCCACAAACAGGACCAAGCCTGACCTGCTGAGGAGTGACGGACTCCATCCTAGCTGGAGGGGTGCTCTCCTCTTATCTACCAACATAGATAGGGCTCTAACTCCTCTAGCCCCACAGTGAAATAGGGTGCAGGCCAGGCAGCAGGCTGTTAGCCAACCTGCCAGCTTAGTGGAGTCTGCCAATAGCACAGTCAGTGTAGTCAGCTCAGCCATACCCATTGAGACTGTGTCTGTGCCTCGATCTAGGTTGGGCAAAACTAAACATGGCGGTGTTCACCCTAGCAATCTTATTAGGATAAAGACCTCCTCCATTCCTGCCATTATTGAAAGAGATCGTGATACCTCACATCTCAAAATAGGGTTACTTAATGTTAGATCCCTCACTTCAAAGGCAGTCATAGTCAATGAACTAATCACTGATCATAATCTTGATGTGATTGGCCTGACTGAAACATGGCTTAAGCCTGATGAATTTGCTGTGTTAAATGAGGCCTCACCTCCTGGTTACACTAGTGACCATATTCCCCGTGCATCCCGCAAAGGCGGAGGTGTTGCTAACATTTACGATAGCAAATTTCAATTTACAAAAAAAAATATGGCGTTTTCATCTTTTGAGCTTCTAGTCATGAAATCTATGCAGCCTACTCAATCACTTTTTATAGCTACTGTTTACAGGCCTCCTGGGCCATATACAGCGTTCCTCTCTGAGTTTCCTGAATTCCTATCAGACCTTGTAGTCATAGCAGATCATATTCTAATTTTTGGTGATTTTAATATTCACATGGAGAAGTCCACAGACCCACTCCAAAAGTCTTTCGGAGCCATTATCGACTCAGTGGGTTTTGTCCAACATGTCTCTGGACCTACTCACTGCCACAGTCATACTCTGGACCTAGTTTTGTCCCATGGAATAAATGTTGTAGATCTTAATGTTTTTCCACAAAATCCTGGACTATCGGACCACCATTTTATTACGTTTGCAATCGCAACAAATAATCTGCTCAGACCCCAACCAAGGAGCATCAAAAGTCGTGCTATAAATTCTCAGACAACACAAAAATTCATTGATGCCCTTCCAGACTCCTTCTGCCTACCCAAGGACGTCAGAGGACAAAAATCAGTTAACCACTTAACTGAGGAACTCAATTTAACCTTGCGCAATACCCTAGATGCAGTTGCACCCCTAAAAACGAAAAACATTTGTCATAAGAAACTAGCTCCCTGGTATACAGAAAATACCCGAGCTTTGAAGCAAGCTTCCAGGAAATTGGAACGGAAATGGCGCCACACCAAACTGGAAGTCTTCCGACTAGCTTGGAAAGACAGTACCGTGCAGTACCGAAGAGCCCTCACTGCTGCTCGATCATCCTACTTTTCCAACTTAATCGAGGAAAATAAGAACAATCCAAAATTTCTTTTTGATACTGTTGCAAAGCTAACTAAAAAGCAGCATTCCCCAAGAGAGGATGGCTTTCACTTCAGCAGTGATAAATTCATGAACTTCTTTGAGGAAAAGATCATGACCATTAGAAAGCAAATTACGGACTCCTCTTTGAATCTGCGTATTCCTCCAGGGCTTAGCTGTCCTGGATCTGCACAGCTCTGCGAGGGCCTGGGATCGGGAGAGACACTTAAGTGTTTTAGTACTATATCTCTTGACACAATGATGAAAATAATCATGGCCTCTAAACCTTCAAGCTGCATACTGGATCCTATTCCTACTAAACTGCTGAAGGAGCTGCTTCCTGTGCTTGGCCCTCCTATGTTGAACATAATAAACAGCTCTCTATCCACCGGATGTGTACCAAACTCACTAAAAGTGGCAGTGATAAAGCCTCTCTTGAAAAAGCCAAACCTTGACCCGGAAAATATAAAAAACTATCGGCCTATATCGAATCTTCCATTCCTCTCAAAAATTTTAGAAAAAGCTGTTGCGCAGCAACTCACTGCCTTTCTGAAGACAAACAATGTATACGAAATGCTTCAGTCTGGTTTTAGACCCCATCATAGCACTGAGACTGCACTTGTGAAGGTGGTAAATGACCTTTTAATGGCGTCAGACCGAGGCTCTGCATCTGTCCTCGTGCTACTAGACCTTAGTGCTGCCTTTGACACCATCGATCACCACATTCTTTTGGAGAGACTGGAAACCCAAATTGGTCTACACGGACAAGTTCTGGCCTGGTTTAGATCCTACCTGTCGGAAAGATATCAGTTTGTCTCTGTGAATGGTCTGTCCTCCGACAAATCAACTGTACATTTCGGTGTTCCTCAAGGTTCCGTTTTAGGACCACTATTGTTTTCACTATATATTTTACCTCTTGGGGATGTTATTCGAAAACATAATGTTAACTTTCACTGCTATGCGGATGACACACAGCTGTACATTTCAATGAAGCATGGTGAAGCCCCAAAATTGCCCTCGCTAGAAGCCTGTGTTTCAGACATAAGGAAGTGGATGGCTGAAAACTTTTTACTTTTAAACTCGGACAAAACAGAGATGCTTGTTCTAGGTCCCAAGAAACAAAGAGATCTTCTGTTAAATCTGACAATTAATCTTGATGGTTGTAAAGTCGTCTCAAATAAAACTGTGAAGGACCTAGGCGTTACTCTTGACCCTGATCTCTCTTTTGACGAACATATCAAGACTGTTTCAAGGACAGCTTTTTTCCATCTACGTAACATTGCAAAAATCAGAAATGTTCTGTCCAAAAATGATGCAGAAAAATTAATCCATGCATTTGTTACTTCTAGGTTAGACTACTGCAATGCTCTATTTTCCGGCTACCCGGATAAAGCACTAAATAAACTTCAGTTAGTGCTAAATACGGCTGCTAGAATCCTGACTAGAACCAAGAAATTTGATCATATTACTCCAGTGCTAGCTTCCCTACACTGGCTTCCTGTTAAGGCAAGGGCTGATTTCAAGGTTTCACTGTTAACCTATAAAGCGTTACATGGGCTTGCTCCTACCTATCTTTCCGAGTTGGTCCTGCCGTACATACCAATACGTACGCTACGGTCACAAGACGCAGGCCTCCTAATTGTCCCTAGAATTTCTAAGCAAACAGCGGGAGGCAGGGCTTTCTCCTATAGATCTCCATTTTTATGGAACAGTCTGCCTACCCATGTGAGAGACGCAGACTCGGTCTCAACCTTTAAGTCTTTACTGAAGACTTATCTCTTCAGTAGGTCATATGATTGAGTGTAGTCTGGCCCAGGAGTGTGAAGGTGAACGGAAAGGCTGGAGCAACGAACAGCCCTTGCTGTCTCTGCCAGGCCGGTTCCCCTCTCCACTGGGGTTCTCTGCCTCTAACCCTGTTGCAGGGGCTGAGTCACTGGCTTGCTGGTGCTCTTTCATGCCGTCCCTGGGAGGGGTGCGTCACTTGAGTGGGTTGAGTTACTGACGTGATCTTCCTGTCTGGGTTGGCGCCCCCCCCCTTGGTTTGTGCTGTGGTGGAGACCTCTGTGGGCTATACTCGGCCTTGTCTCAGGATTGTAAGTTGGTGGTTGGGGATATCCCTCTAGTGGTGCGGGGGCTGTGCTTTGGCGGAGTGGGTGGGGTTATATCCTTCCTGTTTGGCCCTGTCCGGGGGTTTCTTCGGATGGGGCCACAGTGTCTCCGGACCGCTCCTGTCTCAGCCTCCAGTATTTATGCTGCAGTAGTTTATGTGTCGGGGGGCTGGGGTTAGTTGGTTATACCTGGAGTACTTCTCCTGTCTTATCCAGTGTCCTGTGTGAATTTAAGTATGCTCTCTCTAATTCTCTCGTTCTCTCTTTCTCTCTGAGAACCTGAGCCCTAGGACCATACGTCAGGACTACCGGGCATGATGACACCTTGCTGTCCCCAGTCCGCCTGGCCTTGCTGCTATTCCAGTTTCAACTGTTCTGCCTGCGGCTACGAAACCCCTACCTGTCCCAGACCTGCTGTTTTCAACTCTTAATGATCGGCTATGAAAAGCCAACTGAGAGACCTGAGCCCTAGGACCATACGCCGGGACTACCGGCCGTGGTGACTCCTTGCTGTCCCCAGTCCGCCTGGCCTTGCTGCTATTCCAGTTTCAACTGTTCTGCCTGCGGTTATGGAACCCCTACCTGTCCCAGACCTGCTGTTTTCAACTCTTAATGATCGGCTATGAAAAGCCAACTGAGATTTATTCCTGATTATTATTTGACCATGCTTGTCACTTATGAACATTTTTGAACATCTTGGCATGGTTCTGTTATAATCTCCACCCGGCACAGCCAGAAGAGGACTGGCCACCCCTCATAGCCTGGTTCCTCTCTAGGTTTCTTCCTAGGTTTTGCCTTTCTAGGGAGTTTTTCCTAGCCACCGTGCTTCTACACCTGCATTACTAGCTGTTTGGGGTTTTAGGCTGGGTTTCTGTACAGCACTTCGAGATATTAGCTGATGTAAGAAGGGCTATATAAAATAAAATTGATTGAAAATTGATTGATTATACTACAGTGATTTCCTATGTGGTGATCCCTTATACTACAGTGATCCCTATGTGGTGATCCCTTATACTACAGTGATCCCTATGTGGTGATCCCTTATACTACAGTGATTACCTATATGGTGATCCCTTATACTACAGTGATTTCCTATGTGGTGATCCCTTATACTACAGTGATCCCTATGTGGTGATCCCTTATACTACAGTGATCCCTATGTGGTGATCCCTTATACTACAGTGATCCCTATGTGGTGATCCCTTATACTACAGTGATCCCTATGTGGTGATCCCTTATACTACAGTGATCGCTATGTGGTGATCCCTTATACTACAGTAATCCCTATGTGGTGAGCCCTTATACTACAGTGATCCCTATGTGGTGATCCCTTATACTACAGTGATGCCTATGTGGTGATCCCTTATACTACAGTGATTTCCTATATGGTGATCCCTTATACTACAGTGATTACCTATGTGGTGATCCCTTATACTACAGTGATCCCTATGTGGTGATCCCTTATACTACAGTGATTACCTATATGGTGATCCCTTATACTACAGTGATTACCTATGTGGTGATCCCTTATACTACAGTGATTACCTATGTGGTGATCACTTATACTACAGTGATTACCTATGTGGTTATCCCTTATACTACAGTGATTACCTACGTGGTGATCCCTTATACTACAGTGTTTACCTATGTGGTGATCCCTCATACTACAGTGATCCCTATGTGGTGATCCCTTATACTATAGTGATCCCTATGTGGTGATCCCTTATACTACAGTGATTACCTATGTGGTTATCCCTTATACTACAGTGATTACCAACGTGGTGATCCCTTATACTACAGTGATTACCTATGTGGTGATCCCTTATACTACAGTGATTACCAATGTGGTGATCCCTTATACTACAGTGATTACCTATGTGGTGATCCCTTATACTACAGTGATTACCTATGTGGTGATCCCTTATACTACAGTGATACCTATGTTGTGATCCCTTATACTACAGTGATTACATATATGGTGATCCCTTATACTACAGTGATTACCTATATGGTGATCCCTTATACTACAGTGATCCCTATGTGGTGATCCCTTATACTACAGTGATCCCTATGTGGTTATCCCTTATACTACAGTGATATTAAAAATTAAATTAAATTAAAATTACCTATATGGTGATCCCTTATACTACAGTGATCCCTATGTGGTGATCCCTTATACTACAGTGATCCCTATATGGTGATCCCTTATACTAAAGTGATCCCTATGTGGTGATCCCTTATACTACAGTGATTACCTAAATGGTGATCCCTTATACTTCAGTGATTACCTATGTGGTGATCTCTTATACTACAGTGATCCCTATGTGGTGATCCCTTATACTACTGTGATCCCTATGTGGTGATCCCTTATACTACAGTGATTACCTATGTGGTGATCCCTTATACTACAGTGATTACCTATGTGTTGATCCCTTATACTACAATGATTACCTATGTGGTGATCCCTTATACTACAGTGATTACCTATATGGTGATCCCTTATACTACAGTGATTACCTATGTTGTGATCCCTTATACTACAGTGATTACCTATATGGTGATCCCTTATACTACTGTGATTACCTATATAGTGATCCCTTATACTACAGTGATCCCTATGTGGTGATCCCTTATACTACAGTGATCCCTATGTGGTTATCCCTTATACTACAGTGATTACCTATATGGTGATCCCTTATACTACAGTGATCCCTATGTGGTGATCCCTTATACTACAGTGATTTCCTATGTGGTGATCCCTTATACTACAGTGATCCCTATGTGGTGATCCCTTATACTACAGTGATTACCTATATGGTGATCCCTTATACTACAGTGATTTCCTATGTGGTGATCCCTTATACTACAGTGATCCCTATGTGGTGATCCCTTATACTACAGTGATCCCTATGTGGTGATCCCTTATACTACAGTGATCCCTATGTGGTGATCCCTTATACTACAGTGATCCCTATGTGGTGATCCCTTATACTACAGTGATCGCTATGTGGTGATCCCTTATACTACAGTAATCCCTATGTGGTGAGCCCTTATACTACAGTGATCCCTATGTGGTGATCCCTTATACGACAGTGATCCCTATGTGGTGATCCCTTATACTACAGTGATTTCCTATGTGGTGATCCCTTATACTACAGTGATTACCTATGTGGTGATCCCTTATACTACAGTGATCCCTATGTGGTGATCCCTTATACTACAGTGATTACCTATATGGTGATCCCTTATACTACAGTGATTTCCTATGTGGTGATCCCTTATACTACAGTGATCCCTATGTGGTGATCCCTTATACTATAGTGATCCCTATGTGGTGATCCCTTATACTACAGTGATCCCTATGTGGTGATCCCTTATACTACAGTGATCCCTATGTGGTGATCCCTTATACTACAGTGATCGCTATGTGGTGATCCCTTATACTACAGTAATCCCTATGTGGTGAGCCCTTATACTACAGTGATCCCTATGTGGTGATCCCTTATACTACAGTGATCCCTATGTGGTGATCCCTTATACTACAGTGATCCCTATGTGGTGATCCCTTATACTACAGTGATCCCTATGTGGTGATCCCTTATACTACAGTGATCCCTATGTGGTGATCCATTATACTACATTGATTACCTATATGGTGATCCCTTAAACTACAGTGATTATCTATGTGGTGATCCCTTATACTACAGTGATCCCTATGTGGTGATCCCTTATACTACAGTGATCCCTATGTGGTTATCCCTTATACTACAGTGATACCTATGTGGTGATCCCTTATCCCTACAGTGATTACCTATATGGTGATCCCTTAAACTACAGTGATTACCTATGTGGTGATCCCTTATACTACAGTGATCCCTATGTGGTGATCCCTTATACTACAGTGATCCCTATGTGGTGATCCCTTATACTACAGTGATTACCTACACTACCATTCAAAAGTTTGGGGTCACTTATAAAGTTCCTTGTTTTCTAAAATGATTTGTTTTTTGTCCATTAAAATAACATCATATTGATCAGAAATACAGTGTAGACATTGTTAATGTTGTAAATGGCTATTGTAGCTGGAAACTGCTGATTTTTAATGGAATATCTACATAGGCGTACAGAGGCCCATTATCAGCAACCATCAGTCCTGTGTTCCAATGGCATTTTGTGTTTGCTAATCCAAGTTTATCATTTTAAAAGGCTAAATTATCATTAGAAAACCCTTTTGCAATTATTTTAGCATAGCTGAAAACTGTTGTGCTGATTAAAGAAGCAATAAAACTGGCCTTCTTTTGACTAGTTGAGTATTTGCAGCATCAGCAATTGTTGGTACGATTACAGGCTCAAAATAGCAAGAAACAAATAACTTTCTTCTGAAACTCGTCAGTCCATTCTTGTTCTGAGAAATGAAGGCTATTCCATGCGAGAAATTGCCAAGAAAGTGAAGATCAAGAAGGATTCTTCTAAGATCTTCAAAGTTCTTTTAAGAATCTTAGGGTTCTTGGCACTGAAAATTGCACCCAAAAGGTTATTCCAAGAACCCCATAGGGGGTGGGGTTCATCGAGGAACCTCCTTAGTTGGTGGGGGTTCTGGCAGGAACCTAACTGCCCAACTGAAATATTTGGATTTGAATTTGAAAGGACAGCAGGTGCAGGCACTTCACTGAAAAATTTAAAGATCGCCTCAATTTAAGGTAAGGTTGGTCCCTTGTATGGTCTAAATTGATATTGTTTTCTGATTCTTCTTTTCATATTTGTGCAAATCTTTCTCAAACAGAAAATGGGCACAATTCAATGGATATCAATCAACAAAGAGGTAAGAATATGTACTGTAGGCTATAAGAATATGTTGAAGGATAGCTGTATTGGGTGCAGATGACTGAACTGCTCACTTTTGTGTCTGCAGGTATACAGACGAGGAGGCATACAAAGGTATGTCAATTGGGACTTGGTATGTTATGCAGATCAGATTTACCATCCTCCTCCCTTACCTCTTCAATGAATATCCCATAGGCCTCTACATTATGGACAAGGTATGTTTATGAAAACTGTTTTAATAATGTTTTTTTCAATCACATTTACCACAAAAACCAAGGTATGAGTACTGTCATGTGCATGTTTTGTTAATCATCTGTATAACTACTATTTTTGGGATTCACAGACTTCACCCTCCCTACACCTCTGATGAATATAACAGGAAACCTGTTCGATCACCATGCACTGCAAAATCATTCTGACTATGGATATGGAGAACATCAACACATTAACATCAACATGCCAGAGGATATATCCATTGGACTTGGGGCTCTGCTGGGAGTTTACCTCATATTTGGATTTTTTATATTCTGCTTTGCCACTCAAATCATAATAAACACTGACAACTAAAATATTGTGTTATTGTTGTTAGCCCTGTTGGCGGTAGGTGCACTTGAATCAGAAGCACTGTTGGCGGTAGGTGCACTTGATTCAGAAGCACTGTTGGTGGTAGGTGCACTTGATTCAGAAGCCCTGTTGGCGGTAGGTGCACTTGATTCAGAAGCACTGTTGGTGGTAGGTGCACTTGATTCAGAAGCCCTGTTGGCGGTAGGTGCACTTGATTCAGAAGCCCTGTTGATGGTAGGTGCACTTGATTCAGAAGCCCTGTTTGCGGTAGGTGCACTTGATTCAGAAGCCCTGTTGATGGTAGGTGCACTTGATTCAGAAGCCCTGCGCACCAGGTAGGCAAAGTATTCCCATTTTGAACCATTTCATTTTTCAAACTCCGTTTACCCAGCGGACCGGGAGATCTGTTGATAAATCGAGTGCGCCTACTGTGCTGGACAATCCGATAGCTCAAATCACAGCTTCCACGACCCCCGCCACAACAAAGTTTGATACTAGCCTGCAAAGATTGATACTAGCCTACGTGAGATTTCATAACTTTTTAAACCGTGACCAGACAGAGACTGTCAAATAATACAGCAAAGATCTGCTGTTTTTATGAGTGAGTTAATGTCTAAGTGTTTATTCAGCTCTGTCACTGTTTTTATTCAACACTATTACAAAACATAAAACGTGCTTCTCTCTACTTCCCGTTGCGCTGCAGCAGCAATGAATGAGTAGTGTATCGATACCCTGCGTTTTTATTATTATTAGCAGCTCGTCGTGTCTATTTTAATATCAAGGAATATTTCACTTTCTCTGGTCAGAGGAACAACATGAATTTGTGCATGAGGCAGATGCAGAGCGATTCGAGTTTCGCCACCAGGTGGAAGATTGTGTCCCCTCTCTCTGCTCAGTCTCACCAGAGGAAAGGAAGGAGAGAGCAGGGGCCGATAGAGGCGGACGTGGACCCTCTGCTGCTCTCTCCTTCCCTCGGCAGAGATTGCCGTGTTCAAAACAACAAGGAGCTCGGAAATCTCCGACTTCAGTGCATTCGAGACAACTGGGAACTCTGGGGAAAAATGAGATCCGACTGAGAAAAATATGTTCAATGATCATTCAACTATGAATTCCAAGTCGGAAACGTGGGTATCTTTCTAGAGCCACTTTCCGACCAGAAGATCACCGACGTCATGATTTACGTTCCTTGAGTTCCCAGTTATCTTGAAAATACCATGCCAATCAAATGTAGGTAACATCAGTCCAGTAAAAAAAAAAGCTTTAAAAAAATATATATAATAAGGTCTGAGAAGGACAATATAGCCAATATACTATGATAATATATTAGGCCTAATGCACAAACCTCATTTTTATTAGGTTCATGTTTTTTAAGTCATGTAAAATAAAAATTAATCTGAGAGGTACAGCTTGCTTTTTGACTGTGAAAGTCATCTTGACTCAGAAAAGGTTGGTTGGCCTAACCAAACTTTTTTGTGAGAGAACCATCAGTCAGTTGAAAATGCGATGGAAACCCATTTAACTTGTATTTTGTATTCTGTACATGGGAATTTAACCGCAAAATATATTGTTATGTGCACTACGTCATCACGCTCAGACTTTTATCTGGAACAAGTCAATTTGATGGAAACACATCTCTGGTGGGAAAATGCGCATATTGTTTTAATGCAGATTCTAGAATATTCGCATGAAAATCTGTTGCAAATTGGATGGAAACCTAGATACTGACATTATAATCCTCACACAGTATTTATCTTTCTCTCTCTTGCTCTGTCTTTGTCTCTGTCTCTCTCTCTCTCTCTCTCTCTCTTTCGCTCTCTAATTGACAATGTCACAAATGTAAAGAAAAATCATAAATCATATACTAGATTTTTATAACCTAACTAAGCTAAATGCCTAACTCTTGATTTATGTTTAGTATAAGTTAGCTTTATATTGAAGATTCGGACGATGCACGTCAATACCTCTTCAACAGAACATGCCAGAATGATATAAGTGACATATTCTAAATCAGCTCACGATAACGAACAAGCTCTGTTCCGTTTTCAAAAAGTGACTTCATAGTCATTTCAATGGCAGATTCTCTGTGTACTTGAAGTTTAGGGACCTTCTTAAAAGTGCAACTGTTAACTGAAAAACTGAAATATCTTTGAAACCACATGACATAGAACTCTCAAACCAAATGTAATATGTTCAGGGACAATCAACGGCAATTAGTTTATTTTAATTTTTACTTTGGCTATTTTCTATGTATTTAAATTGTATACATAAAAAATACTTCCTTCAAACGTCAATAACTTCCACCCAATAATATGCCCCCCTCCCCGGGGCTTGGCCCACCCTCCCTGGGGAGGCCACAGACCTCCCTGGCCCTCTGGAGCTCTCTCATTCAATGCAATGACAACTACTAATTCATGTGATTAACAGCGTTTAACAGTGTTAAATAACACTAGTATGTGAAAACAATATTTTTTTGAACAAGTGTTTCATTTTGTCGCTATACCAAGGTTTGTAGCAACATTTGAAAATTGTGGTGGAAATCTGTTGCAGCTCAAGTCGTCCACAATGCTTTGCTCTCTCTGGGCTGTCTGGCTAGCTAGCTAGCTAGGTAGCTAGCAAACGTAGCGACACACAATAATACATATGTAGCTAGCTAGCTGTACCTAAACAAACTGCACTATCAATCTCACAAAGTTCAACTTGTAGTTCATCTCAGTCCAGAATACATTGCTATGGCAACAACAGCCCTTTCCCACGTTTCCCACAGACACAAAGGGCACATTGGGAGATGGTACTTGAAGGAAAAACTTAGTTGAATAATTTGCTACACTGTTTAGATTGAGCATATCTAAACAAAATATATATTTTGTCATGACAATATGAACATATGGATGTGTTCTAGACAAGTATGCCCATACCATATATTGGCTGATTTGACAATCTGGAGTCCAGGTTGTTTTAAAAGCGTTATGAAATGTGATAGTGTGATATCCCCTATCTCCAGTGACTAGAACCATGTAGCTACGATGTGTTTCTACACAATTTCCTGACCACTTAGAATTTAAAGCATGCAGGAAAATTGTAATTTTACCCATTGATAGAACATACATTAACATTGTTGTCACTTAGCAGACACTCTTATCCAGAACGACTTACAGGAAACTGTCATGGTCAAAGCATATTGATACAACAGTAGCTAAGATGGGGAGAAGTATGTCCATAATTAAGCGCTGTTCTGCCTTTTTAACAACAGTATCAACAAGGCAGGTCCTACAGGCGCTAGTTTTGTCGCACCTGGACTACTGTTCAGTAGTGTGGTCAGGTGCCACAAAGAGGGACTTGGGAAAATTACTGTTGGATCAGAACAGGGCAGCATGGCTGGCCCTTAAAAGTACACGGAGAGCTAACATTAATGACATGCATGTCAGTCTCTCCTGGCTCAGAGTGGAAGAGAGATTGACTTCATCACTGCTTGTTTTTTAAAGAGGTGTAGACAAGCTAAATGTACCGAGCTGTCTGTTTGGAATTCTGGCACACATGCCCCACGAGACATGCCACCGGAGGTCTCTTCACAGTCCGCAAGTCCAGAACAGACTACGGGAAACGCACAGTACTACATAGAGCCATGACTACATGGAACTCTATTCCACATCATGTAACTCAGTCAAGCAGTAAAATAACATTTAAAAAACAGATTAAACTACACTTTATGGAACAGCGCGGACTGTGAAGAGACACACCCACAACGTCTTCATCGACATGGCCAAGGCTTTCGACTCTGTCAACCACCGCATTCTTATTGGCAGACTATATAGCCTTGGTTTCTCAAATGACTGCCTCGCCTGGTTCACCAACTACTTCTCAGATAGAGTTCAATGTGTCAAATCGGAGGGCCTGTTGTCTGGACCTATGGTAGTCTCTATGGGGGTGCCACAGGGTTCAATTCTCGGGCCGACTCTTTTCTCTGTGTATATCAATGATGTCGCTCTTGCTGCTGGTGACTCTCAGATCCACCTCTACGCAGACGACACCATTTTGTATACATCTGGCCCTTCATTGGATACTGTGTTAACAAACCTCCAAACGAGCTTCAATGCCATACAACACTCCTTCCGTAGCCTCCAACTGCTCTTAAACACTAGTAAAACTAAATGCATGCTCTTCAATCGAACGCCTACCCGACTAGAATCACTACTCTCGGCGGGTCTGACCTAGAGTATGTGGACAACTACAAATACCTAGGTGTCTGCTTAGACTGTAAACTCTCCTTCCAGACTCACATTAAGCATCTCCAATCCAAAGTTAAATCTAGAATCGGCTTCCTATTTCGCAACAAAGACTCCTTCACTCATGCTGCCAAACATGCCCTCGTAAAACTGACTATCCTATCGATCCTTGACTTCGGCGATGTCATTTACAAAATAGCCTCCAACACTCTACTCAGCAAATCGGATGTAGTCTATCACAGTGTCATCTATTTTGTCACCAAAGCCCCATATACTACATTTACATTTTACATTTACGTCATTTAGCAGACGCTCTTATCCAGAGCGACTTACAAATTGGTGCATTCACCCTATAGCCAGTGGGCTAACCACTTTACAAAAAAAAAAATTATAATTTTTTTTTTTTTGGGGGGGGGGGGGGGGGTAGAAGGATTACTTTATCCTATCCCAGGTATTCCTTAAAGAGGTGGGGTTTCAAATGTCTCCGGAAGGTGGTGAGTGACTCCGCTGTCCTGGCGTCGTGAGGGAGCTTGTTCCACCATTGGGGTGCCAGAGCAGCGAACAGTTTTGACTGGGCTGAGCGGGAACTATGCTTCCGCAGAGGAAGGGGAGCCAGCAGGCCAGAGGTGGATGAACGCAATGCCCTCGTTTGGGTGTAGGGACTGATCAGAGCCTGAAGGTACGGAGGTGCCGTTCCCCTCACTGCTCCATAGGCAAGCACCATGGTCTTGTAACGGATGCGAGCTTCAACTGGAAGCCAGTGGAGTGTGCGGAGGAGGGGGGTGACGTGAGAGAACTTGGGAAGGTTGACCACCAGACGGGCTGCGGCATTCTGGATGAGTTGTAGGGGTTTAATGGCACAGGCAGGGAGCCCAGCCAACAGCGAGTTGCAGTAATCCAGACGGGAGATGACAAGTGCCTGAATTAGGACCTGTGCCGCTTCCTGTGTAAGGCAGGGTCGTACTCTCCGAATGTTGTAGAGCATGAACCTGCAGGATCGGGTCACCGCCTTGATGTTAGCGGAGAACGACAGGGTGTTGTCCAGGGTCACGCCAAGGCTCTTCGCACTCTGGGAGGAGGACACAACGGAGTTGTCAACCGTGATGGCGAGATCATGGAACGGGCAGTCCTTCCCCGGGAGGAAGAGCAGCTCCGTCTTGCCAAGGTTCAGCTTGAGGTGGTGATCCGTCATCCATACTGATATGTCTGCCAGACATGCAGAGATGCGATTCGCCACCTGGTTATCAGAAGGGGGAAAGGAGAAGATTAGTTGTGTATCGTCAGCGTAGCAATGATAGGAGAGGCCATGTGAGGATATGACAGAGCCAAGTGACTTGGTGTATAGGGAGAAAAGGAGAGGGCCTAGAACTGAGCCCTGGGGGACACCAGTGGTGAGAGCACGTGGTGCGGAGACAGCTTCTCGCCACGCCACTTGGTAGGAGCGACCGGTCAGGTAGGACGCAATCCAGGAGTGAGCCGCGCCGGAGATGCCCAGCTCGGAGAGGGTGGAGAGGAGGATCTGATGGTTCACAGTATCAAAGGCAGCAGACAGGTCTAGAAGGACAAGAGCAGAGGAGAGAGAGTTAGCTTTAGCGGTGCGGAGAGCCTCCGTGACACAGAGAAGAGCAGTCTCAGTTGAATGACCAGTCCAGAAACCTGACTGGTTTGGATCAAGAAGGTCATTCTGAGAGAGATAGCAAGAGAGTTGGCTAAAGACGGCACGCTCAATAGTTTTGGAAAGAAAAGAAAGAAGGGATACTGGTCTGTAGTTGTTGACATCAGTGGGATCGAGTGTTGGTTTTTTGAGAAGGGGTGCAACTCTCGCTCTCTTGAAGACGGAAGGGACATAGCCAGCGGTCAAGGATGAGTTGATCAGCGAGGTGAGGTAGGGGAGAAGGTCACCGGAGATGGTCTGGAGAATAGAGGAGGGGATGGGGTCAAGCGGGCAGGTTGTTGGGCGGCCTGCAGTCACTAGTCGCAAGATTTTATCTGGAGAGAGAGGGGAGAAAGAAGTCAAAGCATAGGGTAGGGCAGTGTGAGCAGGACCAGCAGTGTCATTAGACTTAACAAACGAGGATCGGATGTCGTCAACCTTCTTTTCAAAGTGGTTGACGAAGTCATCCACAGAGAGGGAGGGGGGGGGGGGGGGGGGGGAGGATTCAGCAGTGAGGAGAATGTGGCAAAGAGCTTCCTAGGGTTAGAGGCAGATGCTTGGAATTTAGAGTGGTAGAAAGTGGCCTTAGCAGCAGAAACAGATGAAGAAAATGTAGAGAGGAGGGAGTGAAAATATGCCAGGTCAGCAGAGTGTTTAGTTTTCTTCCATTTCCGCTCAGCTGCCTGGAGCTCTGTTCTGTGAGCTCCCAATGAGTCATCAAGCCACGGAGCTGGAGGGGAGGACCGAGCCGGCCGGGAGGATAGGGGACACAGGGAGTCAAAGGGTGCAGAAAGGGAGGAGAGGAGGGTTGAGGAGGCAGAATCAGGAGATAGGAGGGAGAAGGATTGAGCAGAGGGAAGAGATGATAGGATGGAAGAGGAGAGAGTAGTGGGAGAGAGAGAGCGAAGGTTGCGGCGGCGCGTTACCATCTGTGTAGGGGCAGAGTGAGTAGTGTTGGAGGAGAGCGAGAGAGAAAAGGATACAAAGTAGTGGTCGGAGACATGGAGGGGAGTTGCAGTGAGATTAGTAGAAGAGCAACATCTAGTAAAGATGAAGTCAAGCGTATTGCCTGCCTTGTGAGTAGGGGGGGACGGTGAGAGGGTGAGGTCAAAAGAGGAGAGGAGTGGAAAGAAGGAGGCAGAGAGAAATTAGTCAAATGTAGACGTAGGGAGGTTGAAATCCCCCAAAACTGTGAAGGGTGAGCCATCCTCAGGAAAGGAACTTATCAAGGCGTCAAGCTCATTGATGAACTCTCCAAGGGAACCTGGAGGGCGATAGATGACAAGGATATTAAGCTTAAATGGGCTAGTGACTGTGACAGCGTGGAATTCAAATGAGGAGATAGACAGATGGGTTAGGGGAAAAATTGAGAATGACCACTTGGGAGAGATGAGGATTCCTGTGCCACCACCCCTCTGACCAGATGCTCTCGGGGTATGCGAGAACACATGGTCAGACGAGGAGAGAGCAGTAGGAGTAGCAGTGTT
Source organism: Coregonus ussuriensis (assembly GCA_031479575.1). Taxonomy (NCBI): domain Eukaryota; kingdom Metazoa; phylum Chordata; class Actinopteri; order Salmoniformes; family Salmonidae; genus Coregonus; species Coregonus ussuriensis. The sequence continues at coordinate 5,003,262 of CM062488.1, forward strand.
TTCAGTGGTAATCCATGTTTCCGTCAGCGCCAGGAAGTCGAGGGACTGGAGGGTAGCATAGGCTGGGATGAAGTCAGCCTTGTTGGCAGCAGAACGGCAGTTCCAGAGGCTGCCTGAGACCTTAAACTCCAGGTGTGTGGTGCGTGCAGGGACCACCAGGTTAGAGAGGCAGCAGCCACGCGGTGTGAGGCGTTTGTGTAGCCTGTGCGGAGAGGAGAGAACAGGGATAGGCAGAGGCATAGTTGACAGGCTGTAGCAGATGGCTACAATAATGCAGAGGAGATCGGAATGAAATGAACTAAACATCTGGGAAAGGAGAGAGCAGGGCCTCCCTCACCAAAAAAAATATAACTCTCCCAACTTCCACCTCAGAAACTATAATTGTTTCACTGAACCACCCGAATAAAACTCTCCCAACTTCCACTTTAGAAATTAGAATTGTTGTAAACTACAGTGGTTCAATGTTTCAAGGAATAGACTCAACTTACTTTATTCAGCTAGCTAACTATGACGCCATAGCTAACTAGCATGCTAGCATCCAATAACACACAGTTTAGCACCAATACTTGGTTACAACAAACTACCAATAGTGTGTTAACACACTAATCAGATAGTCCGTGTCTAGTTCTTTCATAACGCAGCAATAATTAAACGTTGGCTAGCTAGCACAAAGATATTGTATTTAGCTACCACAGTACAGCTAGCTGGTAGTGTTGGCTAGCTAGCAATGGCTGCTGTGTTGACTTTGTTTGAAAAACGGCGTCGCTGCGAACGAATGTAGCTGGCTAAAAGGATATTGTATTTAGTTGCTACCATTGCTAATAGCTACTCCAACTAGTCCAGGAGGTGAGTTAGCTAGCTAGCTTCGTGCTACACCCGGCACCGCCGCACCGCCGAATACAAAAGTAACCTACAATAACTACATACAACAACTACCCACAACAGCCCACGATGCCTACCTATAATACCTAGTAACATACAGCCCACGATGCCTACCTATAATACCTAACTACAATCTAAATACATAGTTTAAGCCTTACTCGACAAAGCCCAAGCTATGTATAAAGCCAAACTGGCAGACTGCAATCAGTAGCTGTAATTAAGTACAGCAGCTACCAACCACCTAACGTTAATGCCTCAGATAATGAGGTTAGAAAAACAGCTGAATGGTAGGTAGCTAGCTGGCTCAATTACAGGTACTCTTAAGCGTGAAATAACATTGGAAACAACTAACCACAGTTGCTAAAAGTTACCAGTAGCTACCCGCTAGCTAGCTAGCTTTGTTGGTCCAAGTAGTGGGTTAGCTAGCCTCGTGCTTCGCCGCGGTCCGCCGAATACAATACTTACCTACAATAATTACCTACAATAACCTACAATAACTACCTAAGTAAACTACCTATAATACCTAACTACAATACCTACCTACAATCTAAATACAGGGTTTAAGCTTTACTCAACACCATATAAGAAGCCAAGCTTACCTCCTGCTAGAGAAAACACAACCTCTCCCGACCACCGACTCACCACTGTGACCTGTACGCTCTTGTTGGCTGGCCCTCGCTACATATTCGTCGCCAAACCCACTGGCTCCAGGTCATCTATAAATCACTGCTAGGCAAATCCCCTCCTTATCTTAGCTCATTGGTCACCATAGCAACACCCACCCGTAGTATGCGCTCCAGCAGGTATATCTCACTGGTCATCCCCAAAGCCAACACCTCCTTTGGCCGCCATTCCTTCCAGTTCTCTGCTGCCAATGACTGGAACGAACTGCAAAAATCTCTGAAGCTGGAGACTCTTATCTCCCTCACGAACTTTAAGCATCAGTTGTCAGAGCAGCTTACCGATCACTGCAACTGTACACAGCCCATCTGAAATTATCCCACCCAACTACCTCATCCCCATATTGTTATTTATTTTGCTCATTTGCACCTCAGTATCTCTATTTGCACATCATCTCTTGCACATCTATCATTCCAGTGTTAATACTAAATTGTAATTACTTAATCCTGCTTAATGAGTTCAGACCAAAAACACCACTTAATTTATTATGAGATTTTAGGATGATTAGCAGAGTGGTCGCTGCTACATAGTAAATGTATATTTGACACAATCCATATTGGTAGAATATGTTACATTTCAGGTATGGATTAATATTCTGCAAAAGGAATCCCTTTTCCGATTGTTTGGGGAATCCGGAAAAAAGCTTGTCCGGAGAAGACAAGGTGAGCGCTACCATCAGTCCTGTGTCATGCCAACAGTAAAGCATCCTGAGACCATGCATGTGTGGGGTTGCTTCTCAGCCAAGGGAGTGGGCTCACTCACAATTTTGCCTAAGAACACAGCCATGAATAAAGAATGGTACCAACACATCCTACGAGAGCAACTTCTCCCAACCATCCAAGAACAGTTTGGTGACGAACAATGCCTTTTCCAGCATGATGGAGCACCTTGCCATAAAGCAAAAGTGATAACTAAGTGGCTCGGGGAACAAAACATCAAAATTTTGGGTCCATGGCCAGGAAACTCCCCAGACCTTAATCCCATTGAGAACTTGTGGTCAATCCTCAAGAGGCGGGTGGACAAACAAAAACCCACAAATTCTGACAAACTCCAAGCATTGATTATGCAAGAATGGGCTGCCATCAGTCAGGATGTGGCCCAGAAGTTAATTGACAGCATGCCAGGGCCGATTGCAGAGGTCTTGAAAAAGAAGGGTCAACGCTGCAAATATTGACTCTTTGCATAAACGTAATGTAATTGTCAATAAAAGCCTTTGACACTTCTGGAATGCTTGTAATTATACTTCAGTATACCATAGTAACATCTGACAAAAATATCTAAAAACACTGAAGCAGCAAACTTTGTGAAGACCAATACTTGTGTCATTCTCCAAACTTTTGACCAGGACTGTAGTAAGCTGCTAGAAGCCCATATTCTACACCCTAATAATTTGGTCCCTTTCCCCCTCATAACTAAGCCTACTGTTCTGACTTGGTGGTGCACATGTAGACTATAGCCTGTTTTAGAGAAATGTATAATCAAATGTTGTAAGAGCTTTCATTGTCTGCTTATATGACTTCTTTATTTATCCCAGGGTTCTGACTTGGCGTACAGGGAGAATACTGTAAGAACAGCCCATGTACTGAATTATGTTGCTGTACATTTCAAAAGTGCTGAACAAATAGTTACAGTGGGGAGAACAAGTATTTGATACACTGCCGATTTTGCAGGTTTTCCTACTTAAAAATCCAGAAAATCACATTGTATGATTTTTAAGTAATTAATTTGCATTTTATTGCATGACATAAGTATTTGATCACCTACCAACCAGTAAGAATTCCGTCTCTCACAGACCTGTTAGTTTTTCTTTAAGAAGCCCTCCTGTTCTCCACTCATTACCTGTATTAACTGCACCTGTTTGAACTCGTTACCTGTATAAAAGACACCTGTCCACACACTCAATCAAACAGACTCCAACCTCTCCAAAATGGCCAAGACCAGAGAGCTGTGTAAGGACAGGGATACAATTGTAGACCTGCACAAGGCTGGGATGGGTTACAGGACAATAGGCAAGCAGCTTGGTGAGAAGGCAACAACTGTTGGCGCAATTTTTAGAAAATGGAAGTTCAAGATGACGGTCAATCACCCTCGGTCTGGGGCTCCATGCAAGATCTCACCTCGTGGGGCATCAATGATCATGAGGAAGGTGAGGGATCAGCCCAGAACTACACGGCAGGACCTGGTCAATGACCTGAAGAGAGCTGGGACCACAGTCTCAAATAAAACCATTAGTAACACACTACGCCGTCATGGATTAAAATCCTGCAGCGCACGCAAGGTCCCCCTGCTCAAGCCAGCGCATGTCCAGGCCCGTCTGAAGTTTGCCAATGACCATCTGGATGATCCAGAGGAGGAATGGGAGAAGGTCATGTGGTCTGATGAGACAAAAATATATAGCTTTTTGGTCTAAACTCCACTCGCCGTGTTTGGAGGAAGAAGGATGAGTACAACCCCAAGAACACCATCCCAACCGTGAAGCATGGAGGTGGAAACATCATTCTTTGGGGATGCTTTTCTGCAAAGGGGACAGGACGACTGCACCGTATTGAGGGGAGGATGGATGGGGCCATGTATCGCGAGATCTTGGCCAACAACCTCCTTCCCTCAGTAAGAGCATTGAAGATGGGTCGTGGCTGGGTCTTCCAGCATGACAACGACCCAAAACACACAGCCAGGGCAACTGGCTGTAGCTCAGCTGGTAGAGCACGGCACTTGTAACGCCAAGGTAGTGGGTTCGATCCCCGGGACAAAAATGTATGCACACATGACTGTAAGTCGCTTTGGATAAAAGCGTCTGCTAAATGGCATATTATTATTATTATATTATTATAACTAAGGAGTGGCTCAGTAAGAAGCATCTCAAGGTCCTGGAGTGGCCTAGCCAGTCTCCAGACCTGAACCCAATAGAAAATCTTTGGAGGGAGCTGAAAGTCCGTATTGCCCAGCGACAGCCCCGAAACCTGAAGGATCTGGAGAAGTTCTGTATGGAGGAGTGGGCCAAAATCCCTGCTGCAGTGTGTGCAAACCTGGTCAAGACCTACAGGAAACGTATGATCTCTGTAATTGCAAACAAATATTTGTAAACAAAAACTAAATACTTATTTTCCACCATAATTTGCAAATAAATTCATTAAAAATCCTACAATGTGATTTTCTGGAATTTTTTTCTCTCAATTTGTCTGTCATAGTTGACGTGTACCTATGATGAAAATTACAGGCCTCTCTCATCTTTTAAGTGGGAGAACTTGCACAATTGGTGGCTGACTAAATACTTTTTCCCCCAAGGTATCTATAGCTGGCTAGGTAAACACCATTACTGTGTTGCTATCTAGCTCATAAATGTTAAGTAAAAACAGGGCAGAGTGTAGTTACATTGATCATTGTGTCAACATTGCTTGACGGCAAATGTTATTTTAGAAGACTCAGATAAAAAAATGTGGTCTTATGTAGTAGTACATAAAATGGAGTGAATATTAACACAGCGTTAACTGGGCTAAGTGGGGTCCACTGCATTTTCTACTGTCAATTTGTGGTTGTATGCAGAACATTGGGGGAACCCCTGAACTAGGCCATCTATTGGTTGATTCTATTGGAGGTGTATCTGGTTGATTCTATTGGAGGTTTTGTGGTTGATTCTATTGGAGGTTTCGTGGTTTTCATAGTTCTCTAATGATCTCTTTTAAAGCTGCAATATGCAACTTTTATGGGCAACCCAACCAAATTCACATAGAAAGGTGTGTTCTAGAACTGAAAGCAAGTCTATGAAGTGGTAGATCTGTTCTATGTGATGCAATTTTATGCTTCCTGTTCTTAAGTTTAGTTTTTGCTTCTTTTTATTTTCAGTTTTGTACAGCAGCTTTAAACAGCTGAAAATACAATATATTTTGGTTATGGAAAATATTTCATAGTGGTTTAGATGGTACAATGATTCTCTGCACTATACTTGCTTGTTTTGTCACAAACTGAAATTAAGTTAAACTAGCTATTAGAATTTTAGCAACCAGGAAATGGTGGAGCGATTTCTGCATAGTGCAACTTTTAATGGTTTTAATGTTTAAATGTATAAAGACACACTATTGAACTTTTACTGGAAAGCATTTCACTGTGTTCAATTTGTCACAAGGGATGTTGGCCTACTTTATTTGTGCAATGTTTAACGGCTGATTAGTATATGTTGTTTACTGTTTACACTTGGCTAAGATACATTTATAATCTTAAAACCAAGGCTACTATTAAATACATATTTTTCCACGGGTTCCCATTCCATGACAAGCCCAGGCTGCAGCAATGGGTAGCAAAGGTCAGGCAGATTAATTGGAAACCAACCCAACACTCTTGTCCCTGTGCCCATCACTTTGAAGATGAGTGTTTTCGGCATGATGACAAGGGAAAGGTGTGCCTCAACTCGACTGCTGTGGCCACCGTCATGTTATCATGAAAAAGTGTTAGTCAGTCAGTCAACAAGCCGGTCAGTCAGTGTGACATTGCGCTGTCTCTGTAGAGAGTGACTTTATGATTGATGGGGTCTCTGGCCGTTGTCTCTGTAGAGCGAGAGATAGGGAGGGAGGGGGTGTAGTGAATAGTCTAGTGACATTATGATTGATGGGGTCAAGGCCAAGGGTTCTTTTGAAGAATCTCAAATATAAAATATATTTGGATTTGTTTGACACTTTTTTGGTTACTACATGATTCCATATGTGGTCTAAGGCACTGCATCGCAGTGCTAGCTGTGCCACTAGAGATCCTGGTTCGAATCCAGGCTCTGCTGTAGCCGGCCGCAACCGGGAGACCAATGGGGCGGCGCACAATTGGCCCAGCGTCGTCCAGGGTAGGGGAGGGAATGGCCGGCAGGGAGGTAGCTCAGTTGGTAGAGCATGGTGTTTGCAACGCCAGGGTTGTGGGTTCGATTCCCACGGAGGGCCAGTATGAAAATAAAAAAGAATAATGTATGCACTAACTGTAAGTCGCTCTGGATAAGAGCGTCTGCTAAATGACGTAAATGTAAATGTAAAATGTGTTATTTCATAGTTTTGATATCTTCACTATTATTCTACAATGTAGAAAATAGTACAAATAAAGAAAAACTCTGGGATGAGTATGTGTGTCCAAATTTTTGACTGGTACCGTATATATTTGTTATTTTGAATGCTAGACTGAACAAAAGTATTTAATATATTGTGTATATCAATAACAAAGGCTATTAAATAACTATTGTTGTTTAATGTGTCCCTCAGTTTTATGTCATTGGTGTTACTGCCTTGGGAATCACGGATCACAAAGATATACAAGAAGCTTAAGCAGTCTCCAGTGGGGAGGGGTCTATATTAAAGGACATCATTAACTAATCACACCCTTTTAGTACGTCATAAGTTTGAGTATTCCATTGATCATTTGGTGTGTCTGAATACAAACGGTCACTTGGTGTTTAAATGAAGGGAAATGACATTGCGAGCAAAATGACTAATCATATCACTTTAGTCAATTATTTTTTAAGGCTTGATGGCCTTAGATTTGAGCATTTATGGCCTCCTTTTTTTTGAAAATCCTCAAATTTACCATTTCAATTTTAGTCGACGTTCTTATCCAGAGTGACTTACAGCAGTGAGTGCATACATTTTCATATTTGTTCGTACTGGTCCCACGTGGGAATTGAACCCACAACCCTGGCGTTGCAAGTGCCATGCTCTACCAACTGAGCTACACGGGACCACCATCATTGGTGTTAATAAACCTACTGCTGGCACTATGTTATTATAATGGTAAACATTATTTAAACATTAACTTTTTTCATTTATTTGCATTATTTAAAGTCATTATTAAGCTACCATATTAGTTGACTTAGAATGGGAAGATGTACCCAAATACATTAAATTTTTTTCCAAAGTGCCATGCCCAAATGCCACCATAATTCAAGAACGACCCTCATGCTAGGTTTAGGACCTCATATTGTATCTTTCAGAGCCCCAACTGATGTATAAAACAATCTACTTTTGGTTTAGATACAAGCATCATGAAACCTTTAACACAAATTTGCGAATCAGTTTTTTTGGACCTAACGTTTTTATACTTTTATATTGGGTTTTCTTCCTTCACTCCATGAAATGATGACCTCTTCCTAAATATTTGGTCACATGATGCATGGTTTCGTGGAGAAAAGCTCAACTAACCCTTTGGCTCAACTTACCCCACTCTCCCATCTCCTTATTATTGAAACACATAGCAAAACCATAGTTGGATCTGCTCTTCAAAAAACGACTATCAAATAAAAGTAACCAAAACATTGCTGGTAACAAACAGACTACATACTGCCCCTCAGACTGACTGTAACCAGTGATTCATTCACCTGCTTCCCAGTACTCCACAACGGTGGCCATGACAGGAAAGAAGACAAGAATGTCAGTTAGTCCGTCTGTTCCTGCCCGCTGCCGGGCCAGCTGGATGAATCATGATGGTGCCCCAAGCCTGACTCGCTGCTGCACTGCAGTGGTGTGTGTGTGTGTGTGTGGGTGGGTGTGGGTGGGTGTGGGTGGGTGTGGGTGTAGGTGGACAGTGTTAGTTAGGTGTGTGGCATCATCGTCATGGAGATATATCAGACCCACATAAAAAGTCTCCCTTCACTTTTAATATCAGGGCTTTACTGCAATATTAAACAACCTGCAGAGGGAGAGAGAGAGAGGGAGGGAGGAGGGAAGGAGAGGGTGGAGGGGGGGGAGGGAAGGAGGGGGTAGAGGGAGGGGTTAGAGAGAGAGGGGGGGGTAGAGAAAGAGGGGGGGGGAGGGAGGGGGTGGAGGGAGGGGGGTAGATGGAGAGGGTAGAGGGAGAGAGATGGGGTAGAGGTAGAGAGACAGAGAGGGGAGGGGGGTGGAGGGAAGGAGGGGGGTAGAGAGAGGGGGGAGGGGGTAAAGAGAGAGAGAGAGGGGGGGTAGAGGGAGAGAGATTGGGTAGAGAGAGAGCAGGAGGGGGTAGAGAAAAAGGGAGGGAGGGAGGGAAGGAGGGGGTATAGAGAGGGGGAGAGGGGTAGGGGGGTGGAGGGAAGGAGGGGGTAGAGAGGGAGAGAGAGAGAGAGAGAGAGGGGGGTAGAGGGAGAGAGAGTGGGTAGAGGGAGAGAGGGGGTAGAGAGGGAGGGGGCAGAGGGAGAGAGAGGGAGGGGGCAGAGAGGGAGGGAGGGAGTAGAGAGAGGGAGGGAGGGGGAGAGAGGGTAGGGTGAGGGAGGGAGAGAGAGGGTAGGGGAGGGAGGGAGGGAGAGGGTAGCGGGAGAGATGGGGTAGAGGTAGAGAGAGGGAGGGAGGGAGGGAGGGAGGGAGGGGTAGAGAAGGAGGGAGAGGATAGAGAGAGAGGGAGAGAGAGAGGAGGAAGAGGGAGGGGTAGAGAAAGGGAGGGGGTAGAGGGAGAGAAAGGGAGAGAGAGGGAGGGGGTAGAGGGAGAGAGGGAGGGGGTAGAGGGTAGAGGGAGAGAGGGAGGGGGTAGAGGGAGAGGGAGAGAGATATGGGGTAGAGGTAGAGAGGGGGAGGGAGGGAGGGGGTAGAGAAGGAGGGAGAGGGTAGAGAGAGAGGGAGAGAGAGAGGAGGGGGAGGGAGGGAGGGGGTAGAGGGAGAGAAGAGGGAGAGAGAGGGAGGGGGTAGAGGGAGAGAGGGAGGGGGTAGAGGGAGAGAGGGAGGGGGTAGAGGGAGAGAGAGATGGGGTAGAGGTAGAGAGAGGGAGGGGGTAGAGAGAGAGAGAGAGAGAGAGAGAGAGAGAGAGAGAGAGAGAGAGGGTGAGGGGGTAGAGAGGGAGGGAGGGAGAGGGTAGAGGGAGAGAGATGCGGTAGAGGTAGAGAGAGGGGGGAGAGAGAGGGAGGGAGAGAGAGAGAGAGAGGGGGTAGGGAGAGAGAGGGAGGGGGTAGAGAGAGAGAGGTAGGGAGGGGGTAGAGAGAGAGAGAGAGGGAGGGAGGGAGGGAGGGAGGGGGTAGAGAGGGGGAGGGAGGGGGTAGAGGGGGAGGGAGGGAGAGGGGGGTAGAGAGCGGAAGGGAGGGGGAGAGAGAGGGAGGGAGAGAGGGAGGGAGAGAGAGGGTAGAGGGAGAGATGGGATAGAGGTAGAGAGAGGGAGGGAGGGAGGGAGGGAGGGAGGGAGGGAGGGAGGGAGGGAGGGAGGGAGGGAGGGGGTAGAGAAGGAGGGAGAGGGTAGAGGGAAGAAAGGGAGGGGGTAGAGGGAGAGAGGGAGAGATATGGGGTAGAGGTAGAGAGGGGGAGGGAGGGAGGGGGTAGAGAAGGAGGGAGAGGGTAGAGAGAGAGGGAGAGAGAGAGGAGGGGGAGGGAGGGAGGGGGTAGAGGGAGAGAAAGGGAGGGAGAGAGAGGGAGGGGGTAGAGGGAGAGAGGGAGGGGGTAGAGGGAGAGAGGGAGGGGGTAGAGGGAGAGAGAGATGGGGTAGAGGTAGAGAGAGGGAGGGGGTAGAGAGAGAGAGAGAGAGAGAGAGAGAGAGAGAGAGAGAGAGAGAGGGTGAGGGGGTAGAGAGGGAGGGAGGGAGAGGGTAGAGGGAGAGAGATGCGGTAGAGGTAGAGAGAGGGGGGAGAGAGAGGGAGGGAGAGAGAGAGAGAGAGGGGGTAGGGAGAGAGAGGGAGGGGGTAGAGAGAGAGAGGTAGGGAGGGGGTAGAGAGAGAGAGAGAGGGAGGGAGGGAGGGAGGGGGTAGAGAGGGGGAGGGAGGGGGTAGAGGGGGAGGGAGGGAGAGGGGGTAGAGAGCGGAAGGGAGGGGGAGAGAGAGGGAGGGAGAGAGGGAGGGAGAGAGAGGGTAGAGGGAGAGATGGGATAGAGGTAGAGAGAGGGAGGGAGGGAGGGAGGGAGGGAGGGAGGGAGGGAGGGAGGGAGGGAGGGAGGGAGGGAGGGGGTAGAGAAGGAGGGAGAGGGTAGAGGGAAGAAAGGGAGGGGGTAGAGGGAGAGAGGGAGAGAGGGAGGGGTAGAGGGAGAGAGGGGGGGTAGAGGGAGAGAGGGAGGGGGTAGAGGTAGAGAGGGGGAGGAGGGGGTAGAGGGAGAGAGATGGGGTAGAGGTAGAGAGGGGGTAGAGAGAGAGGGAGGGAGGGAGAGAGAGAGGGGGTAGAGGGAGAGGGAGGGAGGGGGTAGAGAGAGGGAGGGAGGGGCAGAGGGAGGGTGGGGGTAGGGAGAGGGAGGGAGAGGGGGTAGAGAGAGGGAGGGGGGAAGAGAGAGAGAGAGAGGGTAGAGGGAGAGGAGGTAGAGAGAGAGAGGGAGGGAGGGGGAGAGAGAGGGAGGGGGTAGAGAGAGGGAGGGGGTAGAGGGGTAGAGGGAGAAGTGGGTAGGGGGAGGGAGAGAGAGAGGGAGAGGGTAGCGGGAGAGATAGGGTAGAGAGAGAGAGGGAGGGAGAGCGGGGTAGAGAGAGGGGGAGGGAGGGAGGAGGAGAGAGAGAGGGAGGGGGAGGGGAGAGAGAGAGGGAGGGGGAGGAGAGAGAGGGGGAGGGGGTATAGCGAGAGAGAGAGATGAGGCAGAGGGAGAGAGAGGGAGGGGGCAGAGGGAGAGAGGGAGGGAGAGGGTAGCGGTAGAGATGGGGTAGAGAGAGAGGGGTTAGAGGGAGAGGGAGGGGGTAGAGTGAGAGAGAGAGGGGTAGAGGGAGAGAGAGGGAGGGGGGTAGAGAGAGAGAGAGGGAGGGAGGGGCAGAGGGAGGGGGTAGAGATAGAGAGAGCGAGAGAGGGAGGCGTTAGAGGGAGAGAGAGGGAAGGGGTAGAGAGGGAGGGAGGGAGGGGGTAGAGAGAGGAAGGGAGAGGGAGGGAGGGGGTAGAGGGAGAGAGAGAGAGAGGGAGTGAGAGGGTAGCGGGAGAGATGGGGTAGAGGTAGAGAGGGGAGAGAGAGAGAGGGTAGAGGGTGAGAGATGGAGGGGGTAGAAGGAGAGAGATGTAGGGGTAGAGGGGGAGAGAGAGAGGGGGTAGAGGGAGAGAGAGAGGGAGTGGTAGAGAGAGAGAGAGAGAGAGAGAGAGAGAGAGAGAGAGAGAGAGGGTGAGGGGGTAGAGAGGGAGGGAGGGAGAGGGTAGAGGGAGAGAGATGCGGTAGAGGTAGAGAGAGGGGGGGAGAGAGAGGGAGGGAGAGAGAGAGAGAGGGTAGGGAGAGAGAGGGAGGGGGTAGAGAGAGAGAGGTAGGGAGGGGGTAGAGAGAGAGAGAGAGGGAGGGAGGGAGGGAGGGAGGGAGGGGGGTAGAGAGGAGGGGGTAGAGGGGGAGGGAGAGGGGGGTAGAGAGCGGAAGGGAGGGGGAGAGAGAGGGAGGGAGAGAGGGAGGGAGAGAGAGGGTAGAGGGAGAGATGGGATAGAGGTAGAGAGAGGGAGGGAGGGAGGGAGGGAGGGAGGGAGGGAGGGAGGGAGGGAGGGAGGGAGGGAGGGAGGGGGTAGAGAAGGAGGGAGAGGGTAGAGGGAAGAAAGGGAGGGGGTAGAGGGAGAGAGGGAGAGAGGGGGGGGTAGAGGGAGAGAGGGAGGGGGTAGAGGTAGAGAGGGGGAGGAGGGGGTAGAGGGGGTAGAGGGAGAGAGATGGAGTAGAGGTAGAGAGGGGGTAGAGAGAGAGGGAGGGAGGGAGAGAGAGAGAGAGGGGGTAGAGGGAGAGGGAGGGAGGGGGTAGAGAGAGGGAGGGAGGGAGGGGCAGAGGGAGGGTGGGGGTAGGGAGAGGGAGGGAGAGGGGGGTAGAGAGAGAGAGGGAGGGAGTGGGAGAGAGAGGGAGGGGGTAGAGAGAGAGGGAGGGAGGGAGAGAGAGAGAGAGGGGGTAGAGGGAGAGGGAGGGAGGGGGTAGAGAGAGGGAGGGAGGGAGGGGCAGAGGGAGGGTGGGGGTAGGGAGAGGGAGGGAGAGGGGGTAGAGAGAGAGAGGGAGGGAGTGGGAGAGAGAGGGAGGGGGTAGAGAGAGGGAGGGGATAGAGGGAGAGAGTGGGTAGGGGGAGGGAGAGAGAGAGGGAGAGGGTAGCGGGAGAGATAGGGTAGAGAGAGAGAGAGGGAGGGAGAGCGGGTAGAGAGAGGGGGAGGGAGGGAGGAGGAGAGAGAGAGGGAGGGGGAGAGAGAGAGGGAGAGGGAGGGGAGAGAGGGGGAGGGGTATAGCGAGAGAGAGGGATGAGGCAGAGGGAGAGAGAGGGAGGGGGCAGAGGGAGAGAGGGAGGGAGAGGGTAGCGGTAGAGATGGGGTAGAGAGAGAGGGGTTAGAGGGAGAGGGAGGGGGTAGAGTGAGAGAGAGAGGGGTAGAGGGAGAGAGAGGGAGGGAGGGGCAGAGGGAGGGGGTAGAGATAGAGAGAGCGAGAGAGGGAGGCGTTAGAGGGAGAGAGAGGGAAGGGGTAGAGAGAGGAAGGGAGAGGGAGGGAGGGGGTAGAGGGAGAGAGAGAGAGAGGGAGTGAGAGGGTAGCGGGAGAGATGGGGTAGAGGTAGAGAGGGGAGAGAGAGAGAGGGTAGAGGGTGAGAGATGGAGGGGGTAGAGGGAGAGAGATGTAGGGGTAGAGGGGGAGAGAGAGAGGGGGTAGAGGGAGAGAGAGAGGGAGGGGGTAGGGAGAGGATAGAGGGAGAGAGATGGGGTAGAGGTAGAGAGGTGGGAGAGAGAGAGAGAGAGAGAGAGCATCAGGGGCCATACCGGATTAATCTACTAGTCACTCTTATTCTCTGTGTAACCATAAACCCTGCAGCTGTAAACTCATGTGGAGGCAGTGTCTTCTACATGGAACCAGTCATGAAGCAGCATTAGTAAAATATCAGATAACAGCGTGATCTCAATGACGGCTCAGCTGGGATGGACGGGCTGGTTGGGAGTTGGGTGTGTTGTTGTGTGGAGGTGATTAGAGAGGGGCAGCAGGTTCAACAGCAGGTAGTCATTCACATCAAAGGCTGTGACACGCACATACACAGCTCTGAGCCCTGGGAGACACGCACCAGCACTGCTTGGCAACCAGAGACCATGATGCACTGCTCATCATTCTGACAGACATGACTGCTCATGTTGTGTGTGTGTGTGTGTGTGTGTGTGTGTGTGTGTGTGTGTGTGTGTGTGTGTGTGTGTGTGTGTGTGTGTGTGTGTGTGTGTGTGTGAGACCACAAGAGTAGTCTCTGGACCAGTGGAATTTAGGGTGGAATTTAGAACCTAGGACAACAGGAGGGTGGAATTTAGAACCTAGGACAACAGGAGAGTGGAATTTAGAACCTAGGACAACAGGAAGGTGGAATTTAGAACCTAGGACAACAGGAGGTTGATATTTAGAACCTAGGACAACAGGAGGGTGGAATTTAGAACCTATGACAACAGGAGGGTGGAATTTAGAACCTAGGACAACAGGAGGGTGGAATTTAGAACCTAGGACCACAGGAGGGTGGAATTCAGAACCTAGGACAACAGGAAGGTGGAATTTAGAACCTAGGACAACAGGAGGTTGATATTTAGAACCTAGGACAACAGGAGGGTGGAATTTAGAACCTAGGACAACAGGAGGGTGGAATTTAGAACCTAGGACAACAGGAGGGTGGAATTTAGAACCTAGGACAACAGGAGGTGGAATTTAGAACCTAGGACAACAGGAAGGTGGGTTTTAAAACCTAGGACAACAGGAGTGTGGAATTTAGAACCTAGGACAACAGGAGTGTGGAATTTAGAACCTAGGACAACAGGAGGGTGGAATTTAGAACCTAGGACAACAGGAGGTTGGGATTTAGAACCTAGGACAACAGGAGGTTGATATTTAGAACCTAGGACAACAGGAGAGTGGAATTTAGAACCTAGGACAACAGGAGGGTGGAATTTAGAACCTAGGACAACAGGAGGTTGGGATTTAGAACCTAGGACAACAGGAGGTTGATATTTAGAACCTAGGACAACAGGAGGTTGGGATTTAGAACCTAGGACAACAGGAGGTTGATATTTAGAACCTAGGACAACAGGAGGTTGGGATTTAGAACCTAGGACAACAGGAGGTTGATATTTAGAACCTAGGACAACATGAGGGTGGAATTTAGAACCTAGGACAACAGGAGGGTGGAATGTAGAACCTAGGACAACAGGAAGGTGGAATTTAGAACCTAGGACAACAGGAAGGTGGAATTTTGAACATAGGACAACAGGAAGGTGGAATTTAGAACCTATGACAACAGGAAGGTGGAATTTAGAACCTATGACAACAGGAAGGTGGAATTTAGAACCTAGGACAACAGGAGGGTGGAATTTACAACCTAGGACAACATGAGGGTGGAATTTAGAACCTAGGACAACAGGAGGGTGGAATTTAGAACCTAGGACAACCGGAGGTTGATATTTAGAACCTAGGACAACAGGAGGGTGGAATTTAGAACCTAGGACAACAGGAGGGTGGAATTTAGAACCTAGGACAACAGGAGGGTGGAATTTAGAACCTAGGACAACAGGAGGGTGGAATTAGAACCTAGGACAACAGGAGGTTGGGATTAGAACCTAGGACAACAGGAGGGTGGAATTTAGAACCTAGGACAACAGGAAGGTGGAATTTAGAACCTAGGACAACAGGAGGGTGGAATTTAGAACCTAGGACAACAGGAGGTTGGGATTAGAACCTAGGACAACAGGAAGGTGGAATTTAGAACCTAGGACAACAGGAAGGTGGATTTTAAAACCTAGGACAACAGGAGGGTGGAATTTAGAACCTAGGACAACAGGAGGGTGGAATTTAGAACCTAGGACAACAGGAGGTTGATATTTAGAACCTAGGACAACAGGAGGGTGGAATTTAGAACCTAGGACAACAGGAGGGTGGAATTTAGAACCTAGGACAACAGGAGGGTGGAATTTAGAACCTAGGACAACAGGAGGTTGGGATTAGAACCTAGGACAACAGGAAGGTGGAATTTAGAACCTAGGACAACAGGAAGGTGGATTTTAAAACCTAGGACAACAGGAGGGTGGAATTTAGAACCTAGGACAACAGGAGGGTGGAATTTAGAACCTAGGACAACAGGAGGTTGATATTTAGAACCTAGGACAACAGGAGGGTGGAATTTAGAACCTAGGACAACAGGAGGGTGGAATTTAGAACCTAGGACAACAGGAGGGTGGAATTTAGAACCTAGGACAACAGGAGGGTGGAATTTAGAACCTAGGACAACAGGAGGTTGATATTTAGAACCTAGGACAACAGGAGGGTGGATTTTACTGCTGGTCCTGATAAAACAGATGACATACTGCTGGTCCTGATAAAACAGATGACATACTGCTGGTCCTGATAAAACAGATGACATACTGCTGGTCCTGATAAAACAGATGACATACTGCTGGTCCTGATAAAACAGATGACATACTGCTGGTCCTGATATAACAGATGACATTCTGCTGGTCCTGATAAAACAGATGACATTCTGCTGGTCCTGATAAAACAGATGACATACTGCTGGTCCTGATAAAACAGATGACATACTGCTGGTCCTGATAAAACAGATGACATACTGCTGGTCCTGATAAAACAGATGACATACTGCTGGTCCTGATAAAACAGATGACATACTGCTGGTCCTGATAAAACAGATGACATACTGCTGGTCCTGATAAAACAGATGACATACTGCTGGTCCTGATGATAAAACAGATGACATACTGCTGGTCCTGATAAAACAGATGACATACTGCTGGTCCTGATAAAACAGATGACATACTGCTGGTCCTGATAAAACAGATGACATACTGCTGGTCCTGATGATAAAACAGATGACATACTGCTGGTCCTGATAAAACAGATGACATACTGCTGGTCCTGATAAAACAGATGACATACTGCTGGTCCTGATGATAAAACAGATGACATACTGCTGGTCCTGATAAAACAGATGACATACTGCTGGTCCTGCTAAACCAGATGACATACTGCTGGTCCTGATAAAACAGATGACATACTGCTGGTCCTGCTCGGCTCCGGTTAATAGAAAGCAGCTAAGGGAAACAAGATGATAATCTGTAAAGCTTTTAACCCAGCAGGCGACAGCACAGTTTATAAACCCATCTCTAACCCAACCTATCCCACTCCCACTACCGGGATTAGATTGGCAGCTCCACCCCTGTATGGAATGCTGTAACAACACACTAGTGTGTGTGTGTATGTCAGGGGTGGTTACGCGTAGAGGTAAAATGAAACAGCATAAGGTCCTTGTGTGACAGGGGGATTTGCTTGGTCTTAAGTGTCTCTTTTTAATTGTTCCACCCTGCATCTATCCACAGCGCGTAGAAAGGGGGCCTTGGTCGATGAAAAGTGACTAGACTGGCTAGCCTGTGCATTTCACCCCTGGTTGGCCCCACCCTCTCTCTCTCTCTCTCTCTCTCTCTCTGGTCTTCCAGTCCCCGTTCATTCAGTAATAAAGAGACTGCGAGGTGATAGGAGAGCTAGCGCAGGGCTCACATCTATACAGCCACACTGGTCTGTCACACACACACACACACACCATCATTCTGTATTGTTTCCAGAATGTGTATGTATTGGAAACGAGGAATACAGAGATTGTGAAGGATGAAGAGGAGATTCTCCAGGAAGACAAAGAAGTTAGAGGGAATCACTACAGTGGATGACAGACAGCTGGGCTCGTCTGGCAGTGCCGGTGTGTGTGTGTGTGTGTGTGTGTGTCTCCTGTCGGTGTGTGTAGTGAAGGAGAACCAGCAGCGGTGTGTGTGTTTGCCGGTTCCCGTCGGTGTGTGTTGTTGTTGTTGTTCTCCAGTGCTAGACCAGGGAGAACCACCACCCTCCTCTCTCTCAGCTCTTACATGGCAAAGTTTCTGGCTGAACTGCTGGGATGTACTCTTCCAGACAAGGGCACTTCACAAGGGATGTTCCAGGTGGGTCTTTTAATGGGTTGCTTTCTACCTTTCATTCATTGTGTTTTATTGTCCATAAGTGTACGTGTGTGTGCCTTTGTGTAGGCAGAGAGAGGATTTCTTCTAAGGTTAGGTAGACCTCCAGACAGACAGACAGACAGACAGACATCACTGGGTTTGCTATGGCAACAGGAGCTGATGCTTTGTTCATGATTGTGATTTACAGTTGCTATGCTGTCTGTAGTGATCCTAACAGATTGGCTCGTGATCTGACCCTATTCCTTCTATAGGACACTATTTTGACCGGGGCCCATCGGGATCTGGTCAAAACTAGTACAATATAGAGATGGGGAAAGAATCGATAGTTACACATCTTAACGGTATAGTTACTGTACTGTAGTTTCTGATGTGGAGTCTTAACGGTATAGTTACTGTGATGTACTGTAGTTTCTGATGTGGAGTCTTAACGGTATAGTTACTGTACTGTAGTTTCTGATGTGGAGTCTTAACGGTATAGTTATTGTACTGTACTGTAGTTTCTGATGTGGAGTCTTAACGGTATAGTTATTGTACTGTACTGTAGTTTCTGATGTGGAGTCTTAACGGTATAGTTACTGTACTGTAGTTTCTGATGTGGAGTCTTAAAATAATAATAAATAATATGCCATTTAGCAGACGCTTTTATCCAAAGCGACTTACAGTCATGCGTGCATACATTTTTTTTGTGTATGGGTGGTCCCGGGGATCGAACCCACTACCTTGGCGTTACAAGCGCCGTGCTCTACCAGCTGAGCTACAGTCTTAACGGTATAGTTACTGTGTTGTACTGTACTGTAGTTTCTGATGTGGAGTCTTAACGGTATAGTTACTGTGCTGTAGTTTCTGATGTGGAGTCTTAACGGTATAGTTACTGTGCTGTAGTTTCTGATGTGGAGTCTTAACGGTATAGTTATTGTACTGTACTGTAGTTTCTGATGCGGAGTCTTAACGGTATAGTTACTGTGCTGTACTGTAGTTTCTGATGCGGAGTCTTAACGGTATACCTACTGTACTGTACTGTAGTTTCTGATGTGGAGTCTTAACGGTGTAGTTACTGTACTGTAGTTTCTGATGTGGAGTCTTAACGGTATAGTTACTGTACTGTACTGTAGTTTCTGATGTGGAGTCTTAACGATATAGGTACTGTGTTGTACTGTAGTTTCTGATGTGGAGTCTTAACGATATAGGTACTATGTTGTACTGTAGTTTCTGATGTGGAGTCTTAACGGTATAGTTATTGTACTGTGCAGTAGTTTCTGATGTGGAGTCTTAACGGTATAGTTACTGTGTTGTACTGTAGTTTCTGATGTGGAGTCTTAACGGTATAGTTATTGTACTGTGCAGTAGTTTCTGATGTGGAGTCTTAACGGTATAGTTACTGTGATGTACTGTAGTTTCTGATGTGGAGTCTTAACGGTATAGTTACTGTACTGTAGTTTCTGATGTGGAGTCTTAACGGTATAGTTACTGTGATGTACTGTAGTTTCTGATGTGGAGTCTTAACGGTATAGTTACTGTACTGTAGTTTCTGATGTGGAGTCTTAACGGTATAGTTACTGTACTGTAGTTTCTGATGTGGAGTCTTAACGGTATAGTTACTGTACTGTACTGTAGTTTCTGATGTGGAGTCTTAACGGTATAGTTACTGTACTGTAGTTTCTGATGTGGAGTCTTAACGGTATAGTTACTGTACTGTAGTTTCTGATGTGGAGTCTTAACGGTATAGGTGCTGTACTGTAGAGAACACACAACTCAATTTGATCTGTTTTCTATTGCTGTTTCTGCTCTATACCACTGTATTGTCCTATATGGTGATTATATGTTGTTGAATCAACATTTATCTAACGTTGGGATAGATTTCAGTAGCAGGTCAGATACGTGTTTGACTTCATTGCTGCAGCTGCGGGAGTGTGTGAGGCTGTCAGCGGGTACTGGCTGTGTTTGCGAGAAGTGGCTGAGACGTGTGATTTGGGTCAGTGTGTCACACACATACACACTCGTTTGCGTGCGCACACGTGCACACACACGTGCACACACACACACACACACACACACACACACACACACACACACACACACACAGCACAAAGATGGCAAAACCCCACAGTGTTCTCATTTTCCGCTCCACAGTTTGTTGGACCTCACAGAGCCCTCTGGGAAAAAAACTGGTTGAATCAATGTTGTTTGCAAGTCATTTCAACCCCCCCCAAAAAATATGTGATGTTGTTGAATCAACGTGGAAAACTGATGGATTTGCAAAAAGTCATCAACTTAAGGGCATTTAATATTTGAACCTAAATCCAATGACATGGTGACGTTTGTTGTTGACGCAACCAAATGTAAATCCAAACTAGATGTTGAACTGACGTCTGTCTGTGCCATTGGGAGAGTACTAGTCAGTCCATCACACGATAGACACTGTCTCTCTCTCTCTGTCTCTCTCTCTCTCTTTCTGTCCCTCTCTCTCTCTGTCTCTCTCTCTCTTTCTGTCCCCCTCTCTCTTTCTGTCTCTCTCTCTCTCTTTCTGTCTCTCTCTCTCCTTGCCTCTCTCTCTTTCTGTCCCCCTCTCTCTTTCTCTCTCTCTCTCTCTCTTTCTGTCTCTCTCTCTCTTTGCCTCTCTCTCTTTCTGTCTCTCTCTCTCTTTCTCTCTCTTTCTCTCTTCCCATCTCTCTCCTTCAGTCTCGCTCTCGCTCTATTTCTGTCAAATTCTAATTCAAATTGCTTTATTTGCATGACGTAACAATGTACATATTGCCAAAGCCTACTTTGGAAATTAGTTGCTTCATTTACATATTAAATAATATTATTATTCATAATATTTAAATCAAGATTGTCAACGGGACAATCAGTAACAACAATAATCAAGGGTAAAAATAACCACACAATGGACAATAACAATGGCATAGAGGACATGTTCCTCATCTTATGGCAGGCAGCAATGTAGTGCACTGCCAACCCACAGCTCTCTGCGTCCTCCGCCAACAGGACGGGAAGCCTATTCTCATCAGCGTGGTCTTTTAATCCTTTAATACTGGTTTCAAATTTGGGGAAACTAGTTGTTTTATATATTATTTTTTTATGTTTTTGTCAGGAAATGCAGCTCTGTCTCAGGTTCTGCTGTGGTGCAGTGGTTGCACAGCCTTTCCTCTACAGGGAGACAGGTTTTCCTGTGTCTACCCTTCTCAATGGCAAGGCTGGGCTCACTGAGCCTGTACTTTTTCAAGGTTTTTCTAAAGGTTTTGATAAGTAACCATGGTCAAATAGTTTGATTTAGGGCCAGATAGCACTGCATGTTGCTTTGTGCTTGTTTCCCAATATGTAATGTAGTTTTGTTTTGACCGTGTTGTAATTTGGTTTATTCTGATTGATTGGATGTTGTGGTCCTGAGGCTTCAGTGTGTTAGTAGAACAGGTTGGTGAACTCAGCCCCAGGACCAGCTGGATGAGGGGACTCATTTCTTTGCTCAGCTCTTGGCATTGCAGGGCGATATGATATGAGAAGGGGTCACTGTATTTTAGATGTTTCCAAAACTGAATTGCACTTTAAAAAAAAGTTGTTATCATTAGTGGATATTGGCCTAATTCTGCCCTGTTTGCATCGTTTGTAGTTTTGCTCTGGACATGTAAGAGAATCTTACAGAACTCTGCATGCAGGGTTTCAATGGGGTGTTTGTCCCATTGAGTGAAATATTTTCCTGTCTCTCTCTCTTTCTTCTCTTCCCTTCTCTTTCGCTGTCTCTGTCTTTCTCAACAAACCTTGGGAAACCGCAGATGGCAGATGGTAAAATACCCTGTCGTTGCTCCATCTGCTTGAAGACCGCCTCATGTCTGCTTATGTTAATCTCCATAGGACGTAAACACATCAATATAAACACTGCTGCCCTACCCATAGTCCACCTCTCCTAATCCTGCCATTCCATCATTCCTATTCCAAATCTGCCAGTCAACAATACAGTATAAACGCAACATGCAACAATTTCAAAGATTTTACTGAGTTACAGTTCATGTAAGGAAATCAGTCAATTGAAATAGATTCATTAGGCCCTAATCTATGGATTTCACATGACTGGGAATACAGATCTGTTGCTCACAGATTCCTTTAAAAAAAGGTAGGGGCGTGGATCACAAAACCAGTCAGTATCTATGAAAAAACATTTAAAAAATTATGCACTCACTAACTGTAAGTCGCTCTGGATAAGAGCGTCTGCTAAATGACTAAAATGTTAAATGTATCTGGTGTGGCCACCATTTGCCTCATGCAGCGCGACACATCTCCTTCACATAGAGTTGATCAGGCTGTTGATTGTGGCCTGTGGAATGTTGTCCCACTCCTCTTCAATGGCTGTGCGAAGTTGCTGGATATTGGCGGGAACTGGAACACGCTGTCGTACACGTCGATCCAGAGCATCCCAAAGATGCTCAATGGGTGACATGTCTGTTGAGTATGCAGGCCATGGAAGGACTGGGACATTTTACGCCTGTGTACATGGGGCCGTGCATTATCATGCTGAAACATGAGGTGATGGCGCCGAATGAATGGCGCAACAATGGGCCTCAGGATCTCGTCACGGTGTCTCTGTGCATTCAAATTGCCATCGATAAAATGCAATTGTGTTAGTTGTCCGTAGCTTATGCCTGCCCATACCATAACCCCACCGCCACCGTGGGGCACTCTGTTCACA
>CM062488.1:5025796-5030796 GCA_031479575.1 Coregonus ussuriensis
CCTCAGTCCCCTCAGTCCCCCCAACCCCCTCAGTCCCCCCAACCCCCCCCAACCCCCTCAGTCCCTCCAGCCCCCCTCAGTCCCCTCAGTCCCCCCCAACCCCCTCAGTCCCTCCAGCCCCATCATCCCCCCAACCCCCTCAGTCCCTCCAGCCCCCTCAGTCCCTCCAGCCCCCTCAGTCCCTCCAACCCCCTCAGTCCCCCCAGCCCCCTCAGTCCCCCCAGCCCCCTCAGTCCCTCCAACCCCCTCAGTCCCTCCAACCCCCCCAACCCCCTCAGTCCCCCTGTTCTGAGGGCAAAAGAAAACCCACCCCCCTATCTTTATATCTTTATAATGTAACAGTCTGTCCCAGTCACCCACCCCCCTATCTTTATAATGTAACAGTCTGTCCCAGTCACCCCCCCCCCTATCTTTATAATGTAACAGTCTGTCCCAGTCACCCACCCCCCTATCTTTATAATGTAACAGTCTGTCCCAGTCACCCCCCCCCCCAATCTTTATAATGTAACAGTCTGTCCCAGTCACCCACCCCCCTATCTTTATAATGTAACAGTCTGTCCCAGTCACCCCCCCCCCCCTATCTTTATAATGTAACAGTCTGTCCCAGTCACCCACCCCCCTATCTTTATAATGTAACAGTCTGTCCCAGTCACCCACCCCCCTATCTTTATAATGTAACAGTCTGTCCCAGTCACCCACCCCCCTATCTTTATAATGTAACAGTCTGTCCCAGTCACCCACCCCCCTATCTTTATATCTTTATAATGTAACAGCCTTTTGGATGCTCAAGTTGACCTTCGCATGAAATCGCCCTTAACGGAAAGATGCCATTGGAGGAAAGAGGGAGACCGGGACTAACTGAAAGATGCAATTGGAGGAAAGAGGGAGACCGGGACTAACTGAAAGATGCAATTGGAGGAGAGGCTCGAAGTCCCTCAAAGTTATTTCTTGTTGTTCATTATCCTAAGGAAAAGTCATAGGAGGTCACGCACGTCCCATTCTTTACAACAGAAGTGAAATCCGCCCGGATTTCAGTCAGTGTGTCCTTATGTGTGAAGTCACATGCGGAACGGGGCTATACACGCTATAGCGGAGCTACCCGGGGATTATGTTAACATATGCTAGGCTAGCTATAGGCTAGCTAGCTGCTCTGTCTGCTCTCTCTTGTAGGGACTGCCAGAGTGGAAGAGGGGAGGAAGCATGAAATGAGTCCCAAATGGCACCTTATTTCCTGTGTAGTGGAAGAGGAGAGGGCACAGGCACATGATAGTAGTGCACTATTAAGGGAACAGGGTGCCGTTTAGGACGCTAACCCCAGAGTGCCATTCAGAGCCAGAGGAAGCATGGGCACATGATATCACTGCTTGGGGCTAAACTCCAATGAGCTGTTGGGGCTTTGTGGATTAATCCAATCACAAAGAGCACCCAAATCCTAATTGATTATTTGGGATTTCTTTCTTTGGCACACCGGTTGAGAACTCAATTCCCTATTTGGTTAGCTAGCAAGCTAACGTTAGCTAGCTAACGTTAACAACCGTCACTGCCCAGCGACAGTTTCAACAAACAAAGCAACAACTTTTTTTCCCTTAGATAATAGTTAGCTATTTCAGTTTGGACATTCAACACTGGTACAATAATCCAACCTCTTACGACGATGTCCTCATGTTACGGTATGGTATTCACTCGCCTGTGGAAAAAACACACCCCATCTTCTTCTTCTATGGTATTATGGCGGTCCGAAATCAAACGTTAGAGGTGCCTGCCACAACCTACTGCACTGGAGTGTTTAGTCAATCACAGTTTACAGACTAAATTAATAAACTATCTACTGTACTGGGGTGTGAAGTCAATCACAGTTTACAGACTAAATTCATAAACTCTCTACTGTACTGGGGTGTGAAGTCAATCACAGTTTACAGACTAAATTCATAAAGTCCCCCCCCCCCCCCCCCCCCCCCCCCCCCCCCATTCTGTTTCATCAACCATACACTCCGTACACAAACCATTCACATGGTTGCCAACCAGATGTGATGAATTCAATGTACAATGTTCTACGCGCAACCGAGCAAAACAATAATCTGACCTTTGAATCTTGGTCAACCGACCTTTCTTTGGAGGTGCCCAGCCCTTGAGCTCGCTGTCCCACCTCTTCTGCCACACATCTATCATAATGGCTCTGATCTTACATTTGGTCTCACCTTCTTCTCCCGGTCGTACTGTCTGAACGAACTTGGCTGTGTACCAGGGTTCCCTAAATGTATACATATTTATAAACTAGCTGTGTAATTGTAAGACCTTTTTACAGTTGGTCTGGTGTCTGTAGCTTAAACTGTTAAAGAGCTGTACCATTTTGAAAACCAACCACTTTAGTCTGCCACTGACAGCCATTTTGTTTTATGCCATTTCAAATCGTTATAATGCCCAGTAATAATGTTTGGTGGCAGGATGTATGTTATTATCACGCTATTATCAGACCTTCAGAGGAAATTCAAAAGCTAATTTAACCTATGCACTAACAAGGCTTTTCAGCATAAGCAGCTTGACTACTGTTTGAAGTTGAAGTTTTATTACACTCACATAGAGTCAATGTGCGGGGGCACCGGTTAGTCGAGGTAATATGCAATGCAAATAGTCTGGGTAGCCATTTTATTAAATGTTCAGGAGTCTTATGGCTTGGGGGTGGAAGCTGTTTAGAAGCCTCTTGGACCTAGACTTGGCGCTCCGGTACCACTTGCCGTGCGGTAGCAGAGAGAACAGTCTATGACTAGGGTAGCTGGAGTCTTTGACAATGTTTAGGGCCTTCCTCTGACATCGCCTGGTATAGAGGTCCTGGATGGCAGGGAGCTTGGCACCTGTGATGTACCCTCTGTAGTGCCTTGTGGTCGGATGCCGAGCAGTTGCCATACCAGGCGGTGATGCAACCAGTCAGGATGCTCTCGATGGTGCAGCTGTAGAACCTTTTGAGGATTTGAGGACCCATGCCAAATCTTTTCAGTCTCCTTAGGGGGAATAGGTTTTGTCGTGCCCTCTTCACGACTGTCTTGGTGTGCTTGGACCATGTAGGTTTGTTGGTGATGTGGACACCAAGGAACTTGAAGGTCTCAACCTGTTCCACTACAGCCCCGTCGATGAGAATGGGGGCGTGCTCGGTCCTCTTCTTTTTCCTGCAGTCCACAATCATCTCCTTTGTCTTGATCACGTTGAGGGAGAGGTTGTTATCCTGGCACCACACGGCCAGGTCTCTGACCTCCTCCCTATAGGCTGTCTCGTCGTTGTCGGTGATTAGGCCTACCACTGTTGTGTCATCTGCAATCTTAATGATGGTGTTGGAGTTGTGCCTGGCCATGCAGTCATGGGTGAACAGGGAGTACAGGAGGGGACTGAGCACGCACCCCCTGTTTAGTCCCAGGATCCTTAGCTTAGTGATGAGCTTTGAGGGCACTATGGTGTTGAACGCTGAGCTGTAGTCAATGAAAAGCATTCTCACATAGGTGTTCCTTTTGTCCAGGTGTGAAAGGGCAGTGTGGAGTGCAATAGAGATTGCATCATCTGTGGATCTGTTGGGGCGGTATGTAAATTGGAGTGGGTCTAGGGTTTCTGGGTTAATGGTGTTGATGTGAGCCATGACCAGCCTTTCAAAGCACTTCATGGCTACAGACGTCAGTGCTACGGGTCGGTAGTCATTTAGGCAGGTTACCTTAGTGTTCTTGGGCACAGGGACTATGGTGGTCTGCTTGAAACATGTTGGTGTTACAGACTCAGGCAGGGACAGGTTGAAAATGTCAGTGAAGACACTTGCCAGAAGGTCAGCGCATGCTCGGAGTACACGTCCTGGTAATCTGTCCGCCTTGTGAATGTTGACCTGTTTAAAGGTCTTACTCACATCGGCTACGGAGATCGTGATCACACGCGTGTGCGTGTGTGTGGGTGGGTGCGGTGCATACGTGTGTGTGTGTGTGTGGGTGGGTGGGTGGGTGGGTGCGGTATATACGTGTGTGTGGGTGGGTGGGTGCAGTGCGTTTTGTGTGTGTGGGTGGGTGGGTGGGTGCGGTGCATACGTGCGTATGTGTGTGACCAGTGTTATGGATGGCTTGTTACGGCCTTGACAAATCCAGATTAGTTTTCACCACTTCCCTTCAAATGAAACACCCGGAGAGAAACTGTTTATGCATTATGTTAATTCAGAACAAGTGAGGCGTCATTTAGCTAAATTACACTGTACAGTACAGTAGGAGAGGTAGAAATAGTGTTGTCCAGAGCCGTGTGTTTAGAGAGTTGAGACATTGAGGTTTCTGCATTATGATGCATTTACATGAAACTACAGCCTTCTATGGCAGTCATGTTAGCGCCCCATTAACATTACGAGGGGAATATTTAAACAACGCTATCTTACGGAATGTCTAGAATTAGAACAATATTCAACATTCTAAAAGTGGCCCTCTAACTCTCTGAGAGGCTCTGGTATTGAGTTAACGGCCTTGAGGAGTAAAGACGTTATCCCTCAATGTTCTATTATGGCTGACCCTGTAAAACAACACCCTGTAAAACAACACCTGTCATACCACTATGGCTGACCCTGTAAAACAACACCCTGTAAGACAACACCCTGTAAAACAACACCTGTCATACCACTATGGCTGACCCTGTAAAACAACACCCTGTAAAACAACACCCTGTAAAACAACACCTGTCATACCACTATGGCTGACCCTGTAAAACAACACCTGTCATACCACTATGGCTGACCCTGTAAAACAACACCTGTCATACCACTATGGCTGACCCTGTAAAACAACACCTGTCATACCACTATGGCTGACCCTGTAAAACATCTATTCGTACAATCCGTACAACCCCCCCCCCCCCCCCCAAAAAAAATGAATGTTTTATTCATAAACCATCCTGGCCCTGTGGCAAGCAAATGCTTTTTCAGTTAACGAGATTAAATTAGTTAAGTCATTTGTTAAATTGTACAACAGGAGAAGTCTGTGTAAATTTGC